>JALBZD010000019.1:0-108923 GCA_038050675.1 Globisporangium cylindrosporum | reverse complement strand
TGTGTGTGTCTTGCTTATATGTGTGCGATGGAGGTGCCGTTGTACTCACACAAACAAGTCCGGATTTTTTTTAAGACCCCCATGAAATGGCTGTTTTTGGTCTGGTTGACTCAGATACTGCTTGTTAGCATTGATGTCAAAGCTTCTACATTATTACTTTTTAGTGTCCTAATAACAAAGGTACCACCATTTGCTCTCCATTGCTTCCAGTAAATAACTTTGGGATTGGTTTGTTTGTCGTTATTTTGCCCAGGATCGCTCATTCACAATCCCAAGAAAGAGCCGCTGCGAGAGAGACGAGCTATCTTCCGTTTGTTTCGGAGTCACAAGCCCATACCTGCCTCTCATGTTGGTCCAGTGGCTCTTTTGTCGTATACCGCCGATCGCGGCTTCTCCTCAGTTTCAAGTCACTACCACCTGTGAAGGCGGTAGAAGAGTGACGTGCAAACTGATCATGGTTGCTCGATGTTTCTATCGCTTCTTGTCGATCGATCAGTTGCTTAGTGTGCCACCTCCTCTGCCTTCTTTGAACTCATGCACACTCTGGAAACCTGGTTTCGGCGTGTTTGGAGGCTGGATTTTCGGGTGTGTCGAGGACAAGCAAGGTGAGGATAGTAAAACGCATGGTGACTTGGCAACTGGTGGCAGCGGCAGCAATGCTGTGGTAGGTGAGGTACCTACGTTGTCGGTCTGTTGTGGATCGTCGAGCCATTGATGAGAGGAGGTTGTGGGGAGAACAGAGTGCGCTAGAGGTAACATCCTTGCGGCTGAAGATGCTGCTGCTTCTGCTGGCGCTGGCACGTGACGTCGGCTTTGGTGGTGCTTGTGGCTGAGTGGTGATGCGTGTGGTTGTTGCTCGCAGTTGAGTGCGGATTTGGAAATGAAGAGAAGGAGCAGCTCAAATGAAGAAAATGGTCTGGCCTTCGTTCTGTTAACAGGCTTCAATTGGGAGCAACCATCACTCACAATTCACCACGACTGTTGAAATGGACCAATCAGAATGCGAGGTAAGGTTCCTGTATGAAACCTTTACTAATAGGCAGCATTTCTAAAATGTAATTCGTAGCTGAAGAGGTAGTTGCGAAATATATACACGTTTGTGTGGATTGTGATGTCCTGCGCTGACTCAACAGCCGTCAGTATCAGTGAAGAGCACACTCTCAACATACGCTGTCTGACACGTATGAGATAGTCTCAGAACACGTCAGTCTCGTTCGGCGCAGCGAGAAGGGGCCATCTATCTACGCAGTGCTGAACAAGAACCTGTCAGGTTCTTGTCAGGTTCAACCTGAGCATGATGGAGTTGTGGGCGACGATGAGGGCAACTATTGCCGTGGAAGGGTGTGAAGTGTGTGTGCTTGTTCACGCATTCCTAGCTCTATGAAAATTAATGCGCACTAAATCTACGATATAGCCTGCATCAGGCGGGTCATGGTCGGTTGGCAGAACGTAAGCGCCAATGACCAAATCAGGTCAACGACGTGAGACACCCATCGAAATGGTCCATCATCACCACAGGAGTTTGCGTTGCAACAAGGCAAAAGCCAAACAAAAATAGATTCAGACATCTGTTAGGAAACTTGGGTTTTGTCGAGTACATTAGACAAGTACGATAGCGCTCTCAAGCTCAAGGTGGACCCGTACTTCAAGAAACCTCACATGAGAGCTTTGTTGCTTTTGTAGTAAGAACAAAGCTGCTGGCTGGCACAGAGTACGCCTGTACTTACCTGGTTCGGCGCTTCGATTCCGACTTCAATGAGCCCCTCCTGCGCGCGCTCTCGCCGTTTGCAGATCTCAGATTGAGAGAGAGAGCACAATGTGTTGTCGGAGTAAGCGAAAAGCCTACAACCAAAGCAGGAGATAACAAACTGACGAGCAGTATATTCATGGAGGCGCTTCTTGGAGGTGGTTACTTTAGCTTGAAACAGGTGGGATCATTCGTGAATAGACCATCACTCACGAATGTGCCATTCCAGATTGACCCGCATTTCTGGTTTATCCCGTTGGAAACCAGCGAACTGAGATAATCTGAGTGATGGTCACGCAGACTTGTGGACTGACAATCATAAGAAAAAGTCTGTTGATTCTACTATTTCTTGTGGGCGAGCGCGGAGCCCCTAGAGACAGCAAAGTTGTTGTACACTTTGCCACGCATTACTTATCCTTTGCTTCTCTGGTGCTTCGTTTCGCCATTTCCCAATTTGCCCCCAAGGCAACACGAGGACTACTCAACCCACCACCCAAGCCTCCAGCTCCAAGTTCACCGCTAGTCACTGTAGCACTCACCTGGCGATTCCCTGTCGAGAGCTTACTTCAAAAGAAAGCAACTTCGCAAGGCCGCGCGATTTCCGGGAAGCACAAGTGACGGCCGCAACGAAACCTCTCAGCATCCAGTCGTGACGGACGAGCGCCAGCTCTTCTACTCAGCAATGTAGCAAAAACCGACCTACTACGGTAATCTAACAAGCCCAACCAACATGAACGTCTTCACTCGCGTCAAGGAGCCAAAGGGGAAAGAGAACGGGAGTTGTTTGAAAGTGAACGACCGCAACACCCGCCCCCGCAAAAGAGAAGCTGTGAAAAGCTCTTTGAACCGATTTTCTGGGATTGTGAATGAGCGATCCTGGAAGCAATCAGCCCTGTAATCCTCCTCGCAACATGAGTTAAGATATCATAAGCGGTACTGTACAATAAGACACACACAATATAAACAATATAAAAAGACTCGATCAGAGCGTTGCTGGAAACTACAGGTCACTGACAGTGCTGCTGCTGGAGGTGTACTCCAAATTGCTCCTCAATCCTTGCGTTTGGGCTTGCTCCACAATGATCTCATAGCGCTGGTCATAATCAGGGTGGTGTGTGGGCCTCTCAGCGCTCTAAAAAGGAGAAAATATACTCTGTGGTAGAAGTTAGGATCAACAGTAGCTCTGGCAAGCGCTCTTATTCGCAAGATACCAGCGTCGCTGCGATCGTGGCGGAAAACTGCTGATTGGCTGGCTGCCAGGGAGCTACCCCACAAAGCAGACAACGCCATGTTCGACAAATGATATTGACCAGAGAGCGAGGCAGAGCTGGGCAGGTAGAAAACGATAGCAGCGATGCACCGTTGCGACGCATTGAAAGTCCCACGTCGCAGATAAGCAGGAAGACAAGGCAGAGCCTGTAAAAAGTATATTAGCATGCCTCGAGTAATCCTGACGTGTCTGAATAGAGAAAGGTTTACGTCGCAACATGTTGACTTGTTATGATATTTGACTGTCATCTATCTGCACTCGCTCTCGCATCCCGAGCAAGTCTGTTGTTCATCGGCAACCTCACCAAAATATAGTCGCCCACGCTGTTCGGATCACCTCACACAACAACAAATGGACGGAGCCACTAACACTCACGTACGAAACATTACTCTGGACCAAGCAGCAGCACAAACGCCACCAAAAAGCCAGCCGTCTGATACAAATGAGCGAACTGTGCAGGTACAGATAGCGCTCACGCCACAATGTGACCACCACTGCACCAAACACACACATCGGGACGACAGCCTCCTGTCAGCTCATACATCAGCAATATATAATGCAATTGTGCGCATATCGCATGCTAATTTGCCTATTGGAGAATCCGACGTTTTCATTGGCTGAAAATCACGAGGTGCTCATATGATCCACAAATCAATGTAGAATTTGATCAACAAATCGGAGAAACCAATCTCCACGCGCGCCGAAATTCCAAACTCGTGGCAACAACGGCGCCGAAGGAGGAGAGGCGGTCAATTACATACACGCGCTCTTTTCGCCACAACACTTACTGTCTTTCCAGATGTATGTGTATATGCACGCCCGCCGAGTCGCCACGCACTCACTCTCTATTTATCATCAAACTAGGTATTCACGCCAAGCTCAGGATCACTACCCTCATCACCGCCTTCTTCAGTTCTGTTATCCGTTCATCCTCCACACTCGAACTCGGTCTCTCTACCAAGAACCAATCAGGCCGCCATGGGTCCGAGTCTCAAGTCATCCGCCGCCAGATTGCTGGCACTCCAGCTGCTGCTGCTGCTCCTCCTCGCAGTCTCCACGGTCTCCGCGTCGGACGTCAGCACCGCGAGCGACACGGTCGAGTCGATCTTCGATTCCGCCAAGGGCGTCAAGGTCGGCGCCAAATATGTTGCGATCATCTCGATCGCCGCGGGGCTCTTCATCTGCTTTGCTGGCTACAAGCTCATCCACGCCACGCTCTTCGTCGTGGGTTTTGTCGCCGGCGGTCTGGCGCTTGCGCTCACAGCCGAGAACGTCTTTGAGCTGGAGACCTGGGTCGTCACTGCGTCCTGGGTCGCGTTCGTCGTCGGTGGGCTACTCGTCGGCTTCATAGCGACCACGCTCGTCTCGACTGCCATCTTCCTCGCGGGCGCTGTGGCCGGCGTGCTGCTCGCGATCCTGATCAACACCTCGGTTGGCTACAAGATCTACCCGAGCAACCCAGATGTCGTGCTGCTCGTGCTGGCGATCATACTGGGGGTCATCTGTGGCGTGCTTGCGGTCAAGCTCGAAAAACCCGTGCTTATACTGATCACAAGTCTCGTGGGTGCGTGGCTGCTCGTCGGCGGCTTTGGGTACTTTGCGGGCGACTTCCCGAGCCCAAACGATATCAAGAAGTATGCAAACGAAGACACGGAAGGCGACTGGGACTACGACATTCCGTCCGCCTGGTGGATGTACCTCTTGGCGATCGTCGTGCTCTGTATAGTTGGTATGGGCGTGCAGTTCAAAAACACTGCTCGCAGAACCTACTACACCAGAAGCCACCCCTCGCCACCTCCATTGCGCGAGCAACAGGCGCAGATCCAGTGGGGCGTTCCAATGGCCAGACAGCAGCAACAGCAGCAGCGGACGCAACCGGGCGGCGTGCGCTACGGCAATCCGATCTACCACGTATAGATGAGGAGAACCCTCCGAATGGAAGCGCCGACACGACAAACACGGTTGAAGCGACATTCTAGGAATCGACCCAGGCGACCATGCCACGCCACGCACCTAGATGATAGATGAAATCGCGGCAGCAGCCAACTTGAACGCTACACCTGCACCAGCTTGCTCTGGGCAGGGTGCTTGCAGCAAGATGGCAACCACCCATGAGAAAGCACGGAGTTCGAAACAGACTCATCGTCGCCTCACGAAGAAGCACACGGGATCATTGACTCCATCCATGCGCGTTCGACTGGACCGAGCAGCAGCTCGGTATAGAGAAATAGATATATTTTGTATATGCTTGTAAACTATTAAAGAAAGGGAAGCTTGACACCCACCTCTTGGCTTGCAGGTTGATCATGGCTTGCAGGTGTTGTGTTGGTTATGCCTAGCGCGTGTGAATCACTTGTTTGGTCAACTCTGTAGATGCCCTGGAACGGCCAACACCCTCAACAGGAGTCTCGTATTTATGCAGAGGACGAGCCGCGATCCTAGGTGCTCAAAGCTGCTTTGTTGTGCCGCGCTAAGGCAACTGATTTTCACAAGAAAATGGTCCAGCGGCCGCAGTGGAGCTCTTGGAAAGAGAATAGAAGCCAGCGAGTGAAAGAGCCGACCATCACTCTTCATACCCATCTTTTGCTGGGTGATCTCATCGTTTTTGCCCAAGCCAGTGACCCAATTGATACCACAAAGTCCATTTTGCTCCCGCAAAAATCCAGGTGACTATCACTCTGTCGGTCATCGTTTGGATTTTATGAGTGCTGGTAAAAAGGCGTGGGCGAACCGCTGATCTTGTTTGCCACTTTCAATTCTTCTCTGCCTCAGATACCCGCCGCCAGTTACTTGCTCTCACTTTGCTGTCAGGTACCGTGTCGTGCCATCCATTGCTGGTTGTGAGAGCGCCAAGTTGATTCACAATGGTGTTATGCTCGAGGTGTTTGCGCGTGTTTGAGTGGATCATCATTTTCGTCAGCTGCATTATGTTCTCCCTCTGGATCTGATCAAATCATGTAGTGAATGACATGGCTTGCTTACCCTTGATGGATTGATTCGCCTGAGAGAGCTGCAGTCAAGCAGGTCGCTTTGATGTTTCCAAACGGACGTAGCTTTCTATCTGGAACTCTGTTTGCAACTGACATGTGAGTGTGTCTCTCGCTACTGCTTTCAGACCGACAGACCGACCCATCGATGAACTCTTCTGTGTCGACATACGCGCACGTACACGCTCACTACACAGTCCAAAGACCTTCGCATAAAGCAGGTAAAGTGGTGGACAATGCTCCCTACGACATGGCCCTCGTCTTCTTCTTGCAGCCCAGAAATTTTGATCTGTGATGTGATTTGTACACTGATGCCACCCACGCGAATGCTAAATGATATCAAGCAGACCTCCAAGAGTGATCCTGTTGTTGAGAGTGCGAGCTGGGCTTCCTATCGCTTGCTTGCGTTCAGTCACAATTTGCTGAGGAGAGAGTGATTTGAAACCACTGATTTTCGTATGTGTGGCTCACAGGCGCCTGAAGTGCTGTGCTTGCTGGTCCTTGATCGCTGAGTCCCACTCCAGCGAAAATTGTACCCAGCAGATGGATTTTGTCTTTCGTGGATAAAAGCCAGTTGGATTTTCTTGATGATTATTACCGCACAAACCCGTTTATTTCGACATTCATAGTTAATACCTAGATAAAATCCTGTATAAAATGTTCGCGCTGCTTGTTTCTCAGAACTACCGACTATTAAGGATATTAGAATGGTGTTCTCGATGTTTTTCAAAATCAGTGATTGGACAAAAAACAGACTGTGGCCACCAAGGACCAAATCCAGGCGATTCACAGCAAGCTTGGTCTTACTTCTCTCTCTCTCTCGCTCGTTCGCCTCCCTCATTTCCAAATTGGCTCGCCAGTGAACAAGTGAAGCTTTCTCATCTAAGCTCCACTCATCCGCTCGCTCGCCCACAACCATAGCCAGCCTCTCTACCACCAGCGTACTGCCTCCCCTTGATCACGACCAAGCACGAATGGCCCAACACGCCGACAGAAACCGCAGTCTCTGCGTCGAAACCGTCATCCTCCAGTTAAGTTACCCAGTCGACAACATTTACCAATTGATGGAAGTGAATTTCCAGAAACAAAACGTGCTTGAGATAGAAGGCGGAGGAGAGGGCAGGTAAAGCGACTGATCAACAATCAACAAACAAAACACGGAGCTCCTGCGCATTGTTCAGCCGACAAAAACCGGCGCGCCAGCGAATGATCCAGGGTTCCTGACACAAATAACAACCAACAACAACAACATCAAGCAACCATGATCAGTTTGCACGTCACTCTTCTACCGCCTTCACAGGTGGTAGTGACTTGAAACTGAGGAGAAGCCGCGATCGGCGGTATACGACAAAAGAGCCACTGGACCAACATGAGAGAGATAGGCATGAGCGCTTGGCATTCCTCTTCCGGATGTGATACGGAAGAGTGAAGCAGAGCTCGTCTCTCTCTCGCAGTGGCTCTTTCTCGGGATTGTGAATGAGCGATCCCGAGCAACAAGAACAGCAGCACACGAGAAAACACCTCCGTCCGTGATTGACAAAGGAGAAGATGTGTTTGTACCTTAGAAAATTCAGCCAGAAGAGTAAGGCCTTTGGCGTCTAATTGTACGCGAAGTTTAAATATGTAAAACAATGCACCCGATCTTGTGGTCATGTACATTGTCCCTTGTTTGCGTTCTTCCCGAATCGATTGGCACTGGAACCTAGTGAGCCCCGTCTTGCCTTAAGATACGTTTGTGCGGAAAAGAAGAGACATCCGTGTTCATTTAGCTCGAGTGCATGATATGGAGCTGCTCAAACGTGGCGGTTGAATCTTCAAGCCAAGAGCAAACATATATAGCCGAAGGTGACTGACTAATGGAGCACGGTCAGCTTCCGCACTGCTGTTGAGTAACGAACGGTGGTTTCAAGATGGAATCTATGAATGTGAGGAGCATGTACTTTTCATTGAAAGAGAGGAAGGCTGTTGTATAATTTGCTCGGTTCTGCTTGCATTTTCTTTCCATTCATGAGCAAGTATGTGATGATAAAATATTGCGCTTGGATCCCTAGATCGTGAGAAAATTGATGCTTGGGCTAGACTACCAACAGCTCTGGCTTGAGCTCTAAGCATAAGAAACTAGATACAATTGCGAGTGGCCAAAATCGGTCTGTATTCAGATATACTTCAGAGCAGTATGCTATTTAATTAAGATTATGGTCTCCATGAGAATCTCACTAGACCGAATTTGTTACTACCAAGAGTGGTTTTCGGAATCGCTCATTCACAATTCCAGGAAATGCTGGCAAATCGCCGGGCGAGTGTTGTGGTCGGTCACTTTCAAACAACTCCCGTTCTTTCGTCCCTTTCGGCTCTTTGAAGCGAAGCTTGGTGAGGTTCCTGCCACCGACTTGGTGGCAAGGGACATGCGAGTTCATTCACTCAAGTGCGCAGGTTGTGCGCGGCGTGGAGAATTTCACATCGTCGCGCTTGATCAGCGGCTTTGCTAATATGTGCTTGTCAGGCGATGACTGGAGGTGGGGCTTGGGCTTAGGTCTTAGGGCTGTCGATGCTCGATGCTCGATCCTACATGGGAGCTGAAGCTGGCTGGAATTTGGCTCTCGTGGTGACTCGAGGGCAAATTAGGAACTGGGCCAGCGAAATCAGCAGCAATAGCAATGTGATTACCAACAAACACGCTCCTGTGGCTCTGAGGGCTCCGAGTGTTTCGCTGTGCTGCTCTGAAGCAGCGTATCCACAAAGAAAAATCCAGTACGTGACATCGGAACCAGTAAAAAAGTGTATTCATGAACCATCACTCACAAATCCCAGTTGGATTAGGACGGGCGACTATTTGGGCTATCGGAGTCATGCGGGTAAAACAAACAAACTCGGGATAAACCGATTATCCCAAGTCCACATCAAACACAGATGTTTGTGAATGATGGTGTGTCCGGATGTTCTTGAGAGTTTGCTCATATGCCATCCCAGACTCGAGGGAGAGAAGCATTGAAGGCGAGCGATCTTGCCTTAGAGGTTCTGTTATACTAGTAGTCGTGACCAACTTCGCGCGCGTGGTATCTCAGGTAAGTTAACCACATGTGCTGCTTGCTGTATTGCCGTGGACTGGATTCATGACAGATATTGCTGGTGGGCATAAAACAAATGCTGTAAAATGGAGCATGAATCCAAAAGGCTATGGAGCACTTAATGTAGCACGGTCATTATAGGAAGGTCTATGTGTAATCGTTCTCGGAGATCCTGTAACTACACATTGCTGTTAAATGCTACTTTTACGTCGCATCGCATCTTGGACAGCTCCAACCACCTCCGCTTGTTTGTTTCCCACTCCATATCTGGAATGGGGGATTGACATTCCTTCCCCTGTGAATGCTACTACTCGCACCTTCGTTTGCAAGTTGTAGTTGTCACCAGGCGACTGGAGCATTCGTCTGAGTATATCGAATCATTTCTTGTCGAGCTGGAGACGCTTTTGAGCAAAGTATATCTCCACTTTGTGTGGTTCTGTATCGCTGGGACACTGTTTGCCATGTTCACACTGACGTTCACATGTGAATGGGGCACTGAAGCGTTTGAAGCGAGGGGAAGCGAAGTCTCGCCATGGAAGCTATGTTTGGTAAAGTTTCGTTGACAAGCATAAAAACATAACAGGAATGAATGAATGCGTCTCGAGTTCTTGCTTTCCTGTTAGTATAGCTACCTGTGTATCAATGGCTGAGCTGATGCACTAGTGCATTGCGAGCAATTGTGGTCAAGCCGAGCTTTCAAGAAAGACGAAGTGGCTCCATTTTTGGATCTTCCACAATATAGAGTTGGCGCCATTGCTCTGTCTGTCAATGGATCCATCGCTCTGACGCAGCCACAGAAAGCCCAATACATATATGGTCGTAAACAACTGCTGCAAAATGGAACATGAAGCCAAAAGTCTATGGAGCGAGCGATCGAAGCACGCCAGCGAGAATCATAGTTGTGTGGCTCGCTGGTTGGTTCAACCTACGAGTAAAATGAGTCCACAGTGCTCAAAGTAAGACCGCCACGCACGCAATGTCGGCGATTCGGATTCACGTGCACGAGTGCGCCAGAAAGCGCACTTTTCAGTTAATATTGGCAACGATGGGTCCTCCCTCGCCCGGCGATTCTTCGACAGCTTGCTTGGTGATCATAGAGAGGAGGCGAATCTCGTCATGAAGCCATCACTTCGTGCACTGCAGTAGTGTATGGTCGTGTGATCTTCTTGTCCAAGAGTTGTGGTGAAACTGCTGGAAGAGGTGATGAGGTGTCCACAATGGGCAGCATGAAATTTCCAGGCGAAGGCTGGATGCCCATCCACCCGCTTGCTTGGGCTTTGCAATCCAGGTAGCTTCAAAGCCAGCGCTAGTTTACCATGCTTCGTGCTCACAATATAGTACAGTAGGTAAATACCGTCATGTTTGTCAGTCTTCTACGGCCAACGCTCAACTAGGACGCTGGCATTACTGTCGTGCGCCTCAATCCTTTACTTTCGTTTGCCCTTACCTTTTGCCAGCCAAATCAACAACTGCATTGCGACCAAGCAGCAAGACCACCAAGATTGCCGTGATCACCAAAAGTGCAAGCTCACCAAGGTCATTCGGTCAAAGCATGTGATTTTCTTTGGATACTTTTGGGTGTATTTTTTTCGACCCTCACCCTCGGATGGGTTGGTTGAGATTGAGACTCAACTTTGCGTCACGTGAGTGAAGGATTGAACGCGTGGCTTCCAACAATCCGAAAAAGCCGCATTCTTTGCTTCTCCTTTCCACTCTGCCGGGGATGTGCAAAGGCAGCGTTGAATGCCTGCATGATCGGCCACCTTCGCTTTGCTAGCAGAAGTCAGGTGACTGGCGCTATTCATGCAAGCAAGCAAGAGTGTTGGATCCTTCTTTCTCGAAGACAAGGGAGGACGCATGAGCAAACTGGTCATCCACTGTCGTCGGTAGCCTTCCTTCCTTATCGCTGGAACACTGTGCACTGGCGTTTCTTGAGTGTTGGAGGTGCCACTTGCGGATGGCTCCAGGAGATCAGGAATTCTTGCGTGTTCACCGACCATGACATCAATGCTGTCGCGTGTTTTTCATTTTCATATATTGGTAAAATGACGTTAATTAACCACTGCTGTATGTGGGGCTGGCTATCCTCCGCTTTTCTTCATTTCTGCTTCATCAAGCCTCTCACTTCTTGAGCCCCAGAACCAGCGAGAGAACCAAGATTGCGACGATCAGCGCGAAGACGCCAAAACAGATGAGCTTCGTCTTGGAGCACGCGCAGTAGCCCTTCTTCATATCCGCCTGGCGTACGTTGTCCAGCGCGCCTTCCACGTTGTCGCGTGCCTGGTCCGTGTTCTCTTCAATTTCCACTGTTTTCATCATAACCACAATCGCATCAGCAAGTACAACGTTAGTATCCTCATAGATACAACTGCACTGCAACATAGAGCATGGCAGGCAACATACCAACGACTTCGCCCTGTTGCGTCACGAGGTCGTCAACCTCTTTGAATGCCGCGTTCACCTCGCGCACTTGGTGGTTGATGTGGATCAGGTCCTGTTCCCGTCGGATCAAGTCTGTTTGGCACAAACGCACACATAAAGGCACAGTCATTCGTTAGGTGACATTGCCAGCAAATCATCATTGCCACACGTCGTGCATACGAAAAAGCAAATGGCAAACACGCACCGTCTTCGTCGTATGTGGTCACGTTCGCCTGCGCGTAGAGCTTGTCTTCGCTGTAGTTGCCGAGCTCGAGTTGGTTGTCACCGTTGTCGAGCGACTCTTCTCGGCGGAACGAGTGGGAGCTCTGTCGAATGTGCGCGATCGCCGCCTTCTCCGCCTCCACGAGCTTCTTGCACGTGTCTTCAAAGTTCTTGCACTGGTTCTTAAAGTCGGTCGAGAGCTTGTTCACCTGGGTCTTCCGTGTGCGCGCCTGCGGACCGCTCTGGCAGAACTTGTACAGGTCCTGCAGCTTCTTGTTGATCTTTGTGACCAGCTTGTTGCCTTTGTCCGTGAGCTCCTTGAGCTCCTGGTGGTTCGCGCGGTTGTCCTGCGGCGTGCCCAGGATCAGCATCTTCTGCATGATCGCGCGCGTGCTCTGGTGGAAGCTGCCAATCGCCGCCGACGTCTCCTGCACGAGCTTGTTGTAGCGCTCGCCCTCGCCGGCCTTAGGTGAGTCCGCGGACGTGTAGCTCGACATGCTTGCTGTCTGTGTTGCGTGTAGCTTTTCGCGCTTTATTTGCTCTCTGCTCGGGCAGATCAGCGACTGGACGGGAATGGAGGTGCGCGTGTGCGATGTGTGGTGGCGCGTGCGGATCGCAGTCGCAATGGACGACAGGAGGGATGCACGAGCAGACACTGCTTCCTTCAGTACGTACGTAGCTCTTGGGCTGCTGTTTGGCGAATGCCGACGGACGGACCCACTCACTACCTCTTCTTCTCTCTTGCTTTCACAATGGTGGGTCGCGCGGCCGTCGTCGCCCCGTTGTGATGGCCAGTGCCGGGTAGAAACGGGCGGAGCGTGGTAGTAGTATGCTTTTTATCGTTGTTCTGGTATTTTTTAATATGGTAGTTTGTATGGTCTTTTAGGATTTCGAAAATATTTGGTTGAGAATTATTGACGCCGCCTAATTTTGCATTTGTTTTTGGTTTTCTGAAAATCTGGTCGCTTTGCTTACACTTACGTGTGGGAGGATGGCTCCAGTGAAGACTGGACCTTCATGCCAACTGACAGCATGCAATTAGATTTTTCTATCTATTCGCTATCTGCTTCGCGCCCTGGGCCTAAGTGTCAAATTAGAACAGCTTTCTAGTACTATTAGCGCTGGCGAGGGAGCTCTATAATTATCGCACTGGTTGGTGCAAGACAAGGAAGATGTGAAAGTGGTGGTGATGATGATGATGGAAATGATGATGCTGGTTGTTTTTTCACCAAAACTTTTTTCATGTCGCGAGGTTTTAGGGTTCATTGATATTGTTATAACTAATATTATTGGTCGATAATCACGAGTCAATTCATTTAAGCCAATCATAATGAACAATAGAGTGTGGGACAGGAGGAGGGAAAAATGCAGTGAAAAATGTGCGAATGAAATGTCGGCCATTCTTGGTACATGTATGATTTTGCCTCAAGAAAAAATATGAAGAAGAAAATGTTGTGTGGCCTTTTCGTTCCTCATGCCATTCGTCCGCGTCGAGTTTCGCAGATGGCTGCTTTCCTCCTTTCGCTGGATATGCGGATACGAGTCCAACGACGGCAGAAACGCAGCAGTTTGACCAGCTTCAACGCTTTGGCAAATGGGTTCCTTCTCTCTCTCGCTCTCCCACTGCTTACCATCACAAGTCGCTTGCACTCCTTTCGATGGAAATATTTGTCAGCAACACTCGACTCTTTCGATTCAGAATTTATAGGCTTGGGTTACTCGATAGACTGCACTGCTTCTGATTCGACTTCAACTTCAGACTCGATGCTCTCTTCTGCAACCCACGACTCGCCAGTAATCACTGGGACAGTCCTCAACTTGGCTGGGTTCGGACGTGGACTTGGACTTGGCGTCTCGACTATGGTCGAGAGCACGAGTCGCACACTCGCAATCGATCCGCCCAGTTCGTCAAATACCACTAGCAGGTTCTCGGTCGCGTTGTCAAAGTGCAGCCATTGCGTAGGGATGTGGTAATACCGCTGGACGTACTTGTCGTTCTCATCGCTGATCATCCAGTAGCGGCCCAGGTCTTTGCCGTTGATGAACGCGCGACCTCGCGTGAGGCCGATGCAGTCCAGCAGGATCGACGAGACGTGCTCGATGAGTGAGGTGTCGGGCGTGGGTCTTGCGGGCTCGGGGAGTAAGAAACTTGTCTTATACCACGACATGAGCGGGAAGCGGGGACGATTTTCTTCATGGTCATTGTAATCTTCCAAGTCCGCTTCGGTGGGCGACTCTGTCCCGACGGGTTTCCACTCGACTGAGTGGACCCATCTTGGGTCGTAGAGCTCCAGCTGCTCGCCGACAAGTCCAGGCAACATTTTCCAGTTCCCGTGGCTCGCCAAGTCCAGGTCGTTGTTGATGTGCACGCTGCCAGTCAATCCTTTCTTGTGGTCGTGGCCCAGTGAATAGATCCCGAGGCTCACGGAGAAGAGCGTCAGGTGGTAACGCTTCTGCGCTTGCCTGTCGTCTGGTTCCACTTTCACTGGCAGTGTGAACTCAAACTCCTTGGAACAGTTGCCGCCAGGGTACGCCAAGTGCTGCTCGCCAACGTATCGATGATTGAGAAACACTACAAAGCTGTTCGCTTCGCACGTTGTAAAGTACAGTACCACTCTCTGGTCTGCCGCTGATGGTGTCTTCATGCGGAAACTCGTCTCGTACGTCAAGTAGTCGGTCTTGTCGCGCGTCACACGGAGCTGCTCGAGAGGTGTCGCACTAAAGAGCGTCTTGCGCGGCACGCCCCTGGATCCGACCAGCTCACTCCACGTCTGCCACTTGAGCATCGTCTCTTCGATAAGCGGCGAGTAGACGCGATGATGCTGGTGTGGGAACGACGCTGCCACATTCGACGTGTTGAACAGCAATATATTCGATGGTGTTGTTGTTGTGGTCGTGTTGCTCGCTAGAATTGCCACGGATTTCGCTGCTAGGTAGTACTTCGCGCCTTGAAATTCGACTTCTGCGCCATGGTCAGCTGTGTTCTCAAGGAAAGCCACTTGGCCCTGACTTGGTTTGCCGTCGCCATAGACAAATGCTCGCTGTGGCAGATCCGACTTTTCACAATCATCTCGAAGCATGGAGGCACCACAACCACCATCACTGATTGGCTTTGGGAATGGGAGCTGGCGCGGATTGCTCATCAGAATGTTGTTCACACTGATCAGCGCTTGGTGCAGTTTGCGGAGATGCGAGCGCTTGGGCTCATTGCTGAGGCCGTCCGCGTGCAAATTCGCGCCGTCTGCGTACATGGTCGTGACCCCCGCTGCCGCGCTTCGTCCGTAGTTGTTGCCGCCATGGTACATCTGCAATAGCACAAGTTTCAGCATGTGAGATTTCATTCCAGCTGAATATGACAATGATAGACCGATCAACGAAAGACAGACAACGTACGTAGTAGTTCTGGGCCGCGCCACCGACTGCAAACCATCGCGCGACCACAAACGCCATCTCAGAAGCCGACCGCTGGTCGTTATCACGATCGGTCTTGCTTTTCTCGGCCCATTTCTCGTACCAGCCTTCGTTCTCCGTCCAGATCAGCGGCTGCTGTGGTCGATCGCGGGTCTGATTTACTGCAAAATCCACGCAATCGTCGCCATTGCACGCGAGGATTGTGTTCGCCGCCGACTTGCCATTGCACCTAATCAAAAGACAATGTCCAATGAGTGTCTCGGTCCGTAGTCCATGAGCAATAACATACAAGCTTGGATTGAAAGACAATAACTTACATGACCCACGGGATGGACGTGTTGAGGCTCTGAACCAGTTTCCCGCACCACACAATGTACTCGGGGTCCTCGTCGTTGAACTCGTTCTCGATCTGCGCCATGATGATCGGCCCGCCACTCGACGCCATGAACGGTCGCGCGATCTCCACCATGTAGTTCATGAAGCGTGCCATCTCGGCCTTCCACGGCGCATTGTTCGAGCGCACTTTCATGTTCGGCATCCAATTGAGCCACACGGGCAGACCGCCGTTGTCCCACTCGGCGCACACGTACGGCCCAAAGCGCACGTGCAGGAAGATGCCCAATTGCGCAGCGAGCTCGTAGAACTTGGTAATGTTCCTGCGACCGGAGAAGTCGTACACGCCGCGCTCCTGCTCGTGGAAGTTCCAAAACACATCTAATAGCAAAAACAATAGCGAGGTGATTAGAACAGCAGTCTAGCAATCACTCAGTACAACGCAAAGCAGCACAGATGAGAATAGCACGTACACATTTGGATATGGTTGAGCCCATCATGCTTGGCCTTAAGCAGCAGGTCCTGCCACATGCCCGGCGTGCTGCGCGAATAGTGGATCGACCCGCCGAGCAGCAGCGTCTTGTGGCCGTCGATCTCGAACCCGCGCTCACTGTACGTGACCGTGTATCCGTTCTTTCGCTTGGACGCGTCGATATCCGCATACGTCATGTATTTGGCACCATTGTTGTTTGTAGCCATCGTCGTCGTATCAATTGGTGCTGCAGTTGTGTCTACTGAATCGACAGCAGCATGCGACGATGCCTTACTCCTGCGATGGACCGCAAACGGGTTCTCCTGGCGGACAGACGGCTGGTAGACCGCCACGTAGCACGCAACAAAGCCCACGATGGCCAAGCACACGGTGTCAGCGCGCCGCAGCCACCGCTTCTTGCGCGGCGCCAATCCCAACGTATCCATGTCAAGCGCGTCTTCGTGCTGCTTCTGCTGATAGAAGTGCTCGTCGTCGTCGCCCAGGAGAATCTCCTGCTGCTCGCGCTCTTGCTCCCGCATTGCGCGTGACGCCTCTCGTGCAGGAAGCAGACGCAGACGGACAGATTGATACACACGCGCAGCCAGCAAGCGCTTCTTCTTCGGCACTCGAGTGGACTCAGTCACCACTGCGGATCTTGGTTCTTCAACGAGAAATGGAAGAAGAAAACCATGAGCGACAAAGAAATTCGACTGATACTGTATAGCTCATAATATCTACAGTGCCTCTCAGAGAGTTGCGCATACCGGTACAAATACTAGTATGTCCTTGGTTTCAAAAAGCAGTTATAGTTGTTCACCCACAGATCATTCTTCATGCCTTCACTGAGTATTAATCTCACAGAGGTTTTCAGCTCAAACGAAAGGAAACATGGACGCGCTCACCACGACTGCAATGCTGGAGGAGAATGAAGAGCTCTACGTCGCGTTGCTTGCTGCAGAGCTAACAAGGAGTCAGCGCGACCCGATTCCGATGCCGAAGATCACGTTCGACCGGGTATAAATCGGTGGTTATGATCATCCAAAGAAAGAGGTTTTATTATTTTGTGGTTCCTGATTCATAAAATCAGGATCTTTGACCAGAATCAGGCTAAATACCCTTATGAACTAGGTGCCACACAGCTAAATGAAGTATACTATTCTTTCTGAATTAGGCACATAGCGAAACCAAATCACTGATATCATGGTGTGGTCACCGCCCAGTTTGCGAGGCCGGCCCCCCACCCTCGGAAACTCGGCGGTGAACCACGAAAAAGGGGCCACACACTCAACGAGCCCATCAAATCGCAAGACAGACAGAGACACGCACACGCAGAAGCAATGGTGGCACGAACCCTCAAGAAGCTCTCCAGCACGGCGCTGTACCTCGCCAAGGACGCCAAGGCCCTCGGTACGTGCGTGAGAATGTAGACGACGACGCTCATACTGCTCTCCCCTGTGCGTGTCACTCTTGACGGTCGCCGCGTCCCTGCTCCCGTTGCGCTCTCTTGCGGCGAAATGAGCGTGGGCTTCTTCTGTTTGGCTGAGGTTCTCAGCTCCACGTCCGCGAGAAGCGAATGAGAAGCTGAGGAGAAAGAGAAGCGATGAGAGAATGACACATGCGCGCAGCGCGCCCAGCGATAGCCGTGTCGGCGGTGTGTTTATGCTTATGGATCACTAACATTCCTTGCCATTTTGTTTTTTGAACGTGCGATTGTGTGCTACAGCGCCATGGGGCGGCCCTGCGGTCGTGCTCGCGGGCTGGATGGTGTGGCCAGGCCTCACTGACAACTTCAAGGAGAACACCCTTGGCTTGAAGTCGAGCGCCCCTGTTCCTGTCGCCCAGAAGAGCGGCGGCAACTTCCGCGCTGGTGGCAAGTACAAGTACGTGCGCGGCGAGATCGGCGAGCGTCCAACCCTCGAGGAAGAATAAACCTGTTATCTAGACAAGAGAGACGCGCGTGGAAGCACGCACGAGGAGAGCGAGCAAGCAGGCAAGCAAGCAAACAAGTGCATACAGGGAAAGAGAAAGAGAGGAAGACACCACTCACGTGAGAAGGTTTTGAGTGGAGACCAGTGACAAAACAGACATAAACAAGAAGAAAAACAAGAAGATATGATCCGATTCCCCTCTGCGTCGTTCAACATTTCAAGTGTGAGGTGGCAGGCCAGTCTCAGTGTGATCTATCGCACGGTACGTGGCATGGCATTCCTCATTGTGTCGTCTCGCTCTCCATCAGTGTGCAGTCTTGGAGAACGAACGCAAATCATCTTCTCTCCACTCCAGCACATTGTCAGGTTTTATTAGTATTCTTATGCGTTCACGACAGAGCTTTGGGGAACTTGCTCTTTGTAAGCTTTTCTCCCAAGCAGGTCTACAACAACATCAACGACTACGCATTCACTCAAGAAACGATCATAGAAGCGATCCGGAGATAGTAGCATGGCCATCGTCCATCCATCCACCCATCTATCATCGCCAGCTCTCTCTGTAGCATCACACTTCGTGCTTGCGCAGCACGACGTCCAAGAGACAGCGCGGCTTCTTCGTGTTCAGGCGATTGGGTTTCCAGTGGCGCTTGCGCATGTTCGCAAACCAGTTGCGCACCTGCTGCTCCGTGAGTCCAGTCTTATCGGCGATCTGCGAGCGCTCCTCAGCGGATGGGTACGGGTTTGCTTTATGCGCGATGAACCATCCAATCATGAACTCGTTCGACTGCCGCGTCAGTCGTGAGCGCTTCGCCAGTGCAGAAGACGACGGCGACGCGCGGATCATATTCTGTGAGAGCGCGTCCGAGCTTTTCGACTCAAACATGGGCGAGATCGACGCGGCGGTGCGGCGCCGTTCCGGTTGCAGCGTCGTCGTCGCATGCCACTGCTTCTGCGACTCGGAAATCACGACGCGCATGGCGTCCACCGCGTCAATGCAGATCGCGCAGAGGTAGTTCCACAGCCGCATATAGTACAGTGCGAGCTTCATCATCATGTGGTCGACACGCTTCATGTACGCGTTCGCACTGCTGCAGTTGCTGCTGCTGCTGCTACTCGGGCTCCCAACCGTGTCGACGAAGCGGTGCCATGTGCTTGCGAGGTCGCGCAGCGCCGCGCGTTGGAACGCGATCGTCTTCTTGCGGAGCAGCAGCTTGTGGTCGTCCGTGACTTTGCTCTCGCTGCCGTCGTCGAGATCGCATGTAAGTGCAATCATAAGCTTGTCCGGACGCGCGATCATCTGCTTGAGTTTCTGGATCAACGGGAGAAGCTCGTGATGGGCTTCGCGCTCGATTGCCACCTCATCCACCATCGCGACGTCTTGCTGCTTCGCTGCGAGGTCTCGCGCCGCTTGACGTGTGTGGTGGTGGATGTCTTGGAGCAGCAGAGGCAAAGGCGCGTGGTCTCGAGTGACCACGGTTTGGTTGGTCTTGACGAACTGCATGCGATACCCGGGGCGATTCGGAAGCGTCATTTTCAACTCTGCTGCTCTTGTTGTCTTGTCTTGTTCGTGACCTTTTGCTCAGGAAGTGCATGCGCACAACAAAGGTGAACCTCGTCAACCCAATTCATCTGGATTATGATTCGATGATAATAGTTGTATGATAGTCGTTTATTGGCTGATATTGTTTGAAGTGAGTGATGATTGGTGGAAATTCAACTGTAGCATGTAATGTCTGTCTGCTTCAACACACACATTCGTTCTTTCTGGAAAAGACAACACCATCAAAGCAAGCCTTGCGTGTCTGCGAAAGGACTATCGGATTTCTTTACCCTCACGCTTTCTGACCCAACCGCCAGCAAATAGTTGTGCATCGTATGGCTCTTTGTATGCGGTATTGGCAGCGATGATGGCAACGATGATGGCAACGGTGATGGCAACAGGTCGTGCGCCATCACCATCAATTGACCGTCCATCTTCTTGACAAGAATGCAAAGAAACAATTGACGCGGTTGAGTCATGTCGCTTGAACGGAATGCGTCACATTCGTGCAACCTTCTCACTAGTCTACTGTTCTCATCTCAATACAAGCCTGCTGCGGAGGCGCGAGTTGAAGTGAAACGCTCCAAGCAACCCGAACAAAGCGCAGTGTGTGAAATGCACGCATTCCAACACAACACGAGTGACGCACGCACTCAGACTCTTGACCACACCAGCAGCGATGGAGTGGCTGGCGCTTGACGAGCGTCTCGAACAGAAGAAGAAAGCGAAAATCCGCCGCCAGCAGCGCGAACTCAAGAAGCTGCAGAGAGAGTGCGAAGAGCGCGAGAAGCAGCAGCACAGACTCGTGCAGCGCTGCGCAGAAATGCACCGTGAAGAGCTCCTTTCGATTGCAATGGAGTACTTTTACAAGCAAGAGGAAGAGCGTAGGCGGCTGAAGATCAAGCGCGAAGAAGACATGAAAATCTATCGAGACGTAGACAAAGTGCGCAGACGAGCGCAACAGCTCGGATTGTCTGTGTCGACACCGGGGATCTCCGGTCTGGAAAGGCTACATGAGCTGGAAACACGCATTGCAGATAAAGAAGAGGCGTCGAAGCGTGCACTGATGGCAAAGCAGCGCTTGGACGCACTTCCGGAAAAGAAACTGAGTTTGAAGAAGCTGATGGCAAAGTTCTTTGTGTCGTCTCTGCACAAGAAAGTTGAGTGCGCAGTGTACCATCAAGAGTGTGACCACTTGCTGAGTTTGTTTGACCCAGCGTCGCGAACATCGGATAATCGTGCTGAGCCACTGCTGAATTACGAGAGCGCGAACGGATTCACGCCCATTCTCGCAGCGATCTTCTGCCGAAAGTTGCGCGTTTTACGAAGGCTGCTGGAGATTGGCGCGTCACCGAATTTTGAGACCACATGGGGCATGACGCCACTCCTAGCGTCAATCATGATTGATGACGCTGTCGCACTAAGCATTTTGATGGAGTTTAAAGTGGATGTGAGCTACGAAACGAAGTATCACGTCCGTGCACTACACCTGGCAGCGGACAAAGGACGATTGGAGCTCTTGAAAGCGCTCCTGCGTGGCGGCGCAGATGTGAATGCACTGGGAAATAGCAATCCACGAACCGCATTGATGCAAGCAGTGATCTCGAACCAATTCGAGGCAGTGAACATTCTGCTGGCGTTTGGGGCAGACAAGGTGGTGCAAGATGAAAACGGATTAACTGCAACGAGCTGGGCAAGCAAGCTGAAATTTCATCACATCGTATCGCTATTGAGTAGTTCTATGTCAAGCTCCAGCCTTCTCGCTCAGATCCTGGAAGGCGAAGAAGAAGAAGAGAATCAAGGCAGCGCTACTACTACCGTGGCATCTGCGGGGCGATTAGCGTACCACCGGCGTACGGCGATGCTCGAGACTGCGATGAAGAATCGAGATTTGGCGCGTCTACGCCAGCTGCTAGAGGACCCTTCGTTCAGCGCGAACTACGAAGACAGCCGCGGAAACACACCGTTTTTGGTTGTTTGTGGAATCGGTTCGTGTGACGATATCCTTTTTTGCCTTGACAGGAAAGCTATCCCAACGCACCAGAATCGAAATGGCACAACTGGTCTCATGGCCACAAGCTATCGTGGCGAGCTGAAGATGTTGGAACTACTCGTCAACGCTGGTTCCAATTTGTTGACTAGCGATTTCAGAGGCTGGGATTGCTATCGGCATTTGAACACGCACAATCATCCAGATGTAGTGGGGATATTGACAAAAGTGTACCAAGGAGCGCAATCAGCAAAACCTTCATCATTCACACTCGGAACCCCGCTTTTGAGTACAGAAAACTTGTGGAGCAGAAGGTTTGTTTCACCATCTGCGACACCAAGCGCCGTGGAAAGCACACGCAACGAGCCAGAAGTGAACAATAGCGTGGACATGGAACCTAGCAGCACCGAGAGATTCATAACAGATGGCGCGAACGATCACTCGAGCGATGAAGAAGGTGATGATCAAGCAAGTGGCGGATCGGAGAGTGTAGAACTGGCAGGTCCAGCGCAAGATTTAATGATTCGAAAGTGGAGCACTCGACAGCGAGTTCTAAAGAGCAATCGCCGGCGGCGCGCGGATTTCGATCAGGAGCGCGAGCGAATACTGTTTGCTACCAAGCATGGTAGAAGGAACGGGCTGGTCGCGCCACTACCAGTAGATCCATCTGGGAGGAAGAAGCTACCAACCTGTGAAAACTGCAAGAGCTGTAAGGCGAGGAAGCGCTGCGTTGAATGCGAGCAAGTACTGTGCGACAAGTGCCACGCTCGTCTCCACGAACTCGCTCAGCGCCGGCATCACCAATTTGAAGAGCTTCAGCCGCAACTCTATGTCGGTCACGAGTTGAAGCAAGTGGTGCAAGAAAGACAAGCAAACTCGTTGATCCGTTTCGTCGAAGCCAGCAAAGAGCAAGTCGCATTGATGCGAAATTTGTTGTTGGGTGAAGATGCAAATCATCTCCAGATCAGCGACGCAGGAAAAGTCAACCTTTCTTCAAGCAACACTGGAGATCCAGAGATTGACACATTCAAGCGAAAGAAACGCATTGTGCGAGAGAAAGCGATCATGCAGATGCAGATCAACGTTCCAGTGGCGTCCGCAAAGCACGCAGCTCGAGGTGGGGAAGGAGAGATCTTCACAGACCCAGCAGAGATCGAATTGGCGAACCTTTACATTGTTCAAAAGCGATACGAGAAAGCAAAAGAGTTGCTCTTACAAACCCAGCAGTTAATCGAAAAATCATTGGGAGTCCTACACCCAACGATGCTGAAGGTATCGATTGGACTTGCAAAGATCTACCAGGTAAGTGCCTCTTATTGCTGCCATTTTGCCATCACCTCGCTGCACCATCTTGATTCACTTATTTGTGCTCCGTATCCAGGAAACAGGACACCCTGGTACTAGCGTCCAAACGATGCACAATGCGTTAGGATTGTTTGAGAGTATGCTCTCACCAGACCACAAAGATGTGCTGCTTGGGATGTCTGTCTTGCTAGCTGGACTGGTGAGTTCCATTTCTGCTCCTGCTATGCGCCTTCTAAATGTACACTCAACAATGTGTGTTCCTCTCAAACTACCCAGAATGCCCAAGCACGGTACGACGAAGCTGTTCGTGTCTGCCGTCATTGGCTCGATATTCGACAGCTCTCGCTGGCGCCTGAACACAGTTCAATCCTAGAAGCCCGAGCTCACATAGACGAGTTTGTGTCGAGGCGCGAGAGTATCTGCATGGGCAATGAAGACCAAGTGTGCCTTGAGATGAACAAGCGGAACGCTGAGCATTCGGAACAACAACTTCGCGACAAAGAACGGTTAGCTGTCCTACACACGAATTCGCTCTCTTTGGCATTGGGGGGTCCGGCCTGATCTTTATGGGACCAACTGTGTGCTGCTTCGATTCCTTTAGACGGCTGATGGTGTTTCGTCACTTGCTGCTGGAAGATCCCCCTGGACGCGAAGACTTTTTAGGATTTTGCCGCATCGAATTTGCTGAAGATTTGGCCAACTTTTGGATTGCAGTCGAAGAGTTTAAACAGGTACGGTCAACAGTTCTTCGTTGCACAAATATTGCGCAATGCTTACCCATCACCAACGGTGGCTTGTTTCCTTGCTACGATGTTTGCTCAACACAGGAACGACGCGAGCCAAAAGAGTTCCGCGCGATGGCTGTGCACATCTTCCTCACTTTTATCAAATCGAGGCGAATCAAAATCATCACTGCAGTGCAGCGCAAGAAAATCAAGAAAAGGATCACAACCCCCGACAAGAAACTGCCAGCTTCTGTGTACGATGAAGTGCAGAAAGTGGTGTTTGACGTCGTTTACAACAGCGTCTATGCGCGGTACCTCGCTAGCAAAGCCTAGACACGACTTCACTCTGGCTCCACAGACAGACATTGCTGTTGCAGCGACACCTGTGAGAAAGTGAACCCATTTGCAATGTTGAACACCAGCAGATCAGTAGTTTCAAAATGAAACAGATCACCTTTGCAGTATCAGCAGGAGTGATTGTCTTTATCAAAGATTTGTCACTGAACCGACACCCCGATTCCATTCGTCGTGTGGAAAGCGTACAAGTTTGCACACTTTCGACTCTCCATGGCGAGTGCTTGATGCGTTGGTGCTAGTGCTGCTGTGATTCTTGCAGAAGTGACGGAGATAGTCAGCCAAACGCAGCACCATGTCGACCTCTCGTGAACGGCGGTATACATCAACGTGTTCCTCACCACGGCAGCCGCTTCTCCCATCTCGATCGTGTCTGCAGACATGGAGAGAAGAGGACAACAATGATGCAGTAGATGCATCATCATCAGACGACAATATCGAGTGGGATCATAAACGCGGTGGCGGTGAGCGGGGCTTGTGGCGCATGGGCGAGCTCCCCTCAAAAATCCGCCCACTCGATCGAGGACAACGCTGGGTATGATGATGTCATTTACAGTGCCGTTGGAGTGTTGGTACGGTTGTTTGATCAATCGCTAACGATGGTGCGAGATATTGACATGTGCAACTGGATGCACTTGTCGACGTTATAGAGACTGGATCTTCCGCGACAAGAGTCTGTCGCCTCGAGTCCTCGACGGCAGCGCGGCGTGCAATCCGGTACGTTATGAATTAGCACTGTTTCGAGTGGACAGCAAACTTCACATCTCTGAGTTGGCCATCTTCTTTGCCTGTGCACGACTTTTATAGGTCATTTGAGTTCAGCAAAACAGAAGCCGTCAGGGCTCAATGGCGGAGGCAACGCCAGCTCTCCTGGGTATGTTTCTTCAAGCCCAGACTCAACAAAGCCTGACGGGTTCCTAGCCACCCTCGAGGATGAGGAGCAGCAATCACTCATCGCGCTCTTTTACTGGCGTCAAAAAGTGATTGAGAGCCATTTTTCAGCGTGGAAGTGGGTGGTATTTTGTTTGCAGAAACAAGCCCCAAAGCGCATACTTCAGCAACAAGATCGAATCAGTCAAGCTCCAGTGCCCTACAACAGTCATAGTGATGACTGGTCACCTGTGCAGCGAAGACCAGGGCTTTATGTGCGTCGACCACTTCAGAACGCAGTCATTTCAGGCAGTATTCGAAGGCGTACTTTCGTCGAGCCGAGATCAATGGTTGATGAGAGCACGCAGCCAACTGCAAATCATGGAGATCGAGCGAAGCACGAAGACCTGGTCAGCAACCTGAAGAGAAAATACCGCAACTTGAAGCGCGACGAAGAGATTACCGCCGCAACAACAAGTCCAAAGAAAATCCATCACGATCTTTTCTCAGAATCATCGCCCAGTGCTTGCAGCAAACCACCATCGCTCGCTCGTCCTGAACAGCAGCGCCGCGAATTCAGAGAATCGCTGCACTTGGTCTTCCGCGCATTTGCTCTTTGGAAGCAATCTGTCGATCAGATTCAAAAAAGAAGATCAAGAATTGCGGTACAGATGGCGCAGGCGCGGACAAAGCGGTTTTCGGGAACCCTGTTTCGCGCATGGAAAACATTCTTGTTTCTGTGTCAGTATGAGAGAGAGACTTTCCGTCAAGCGGAGCTGTTTGATGTCAAGCGCATGAAGCGAAGCTATTTCCGACACTGGCGATTGAGCGCAAGGATCATTGGGGAAGTGCGTCGTCGGTATGCGACCCAGTCCAAATTGCGCTGCAAAGCGATCTTTCGACAATGGAAGCGTCACGTTCGAGTGCGTCAACGATGCGAAGCATTCAGCAAGCGAAAGTTGTGGAGATTGGCTCAAGGTGCAGTTGCAGCACTGCACCAGTTCACTGCTAGGAAGCTGAACGAGCGAGTGCTGAACGAAGCTGCAACTCTGTTCTGGCAGAAGCGCACTCGACGGCGATTTTTGGTTGCATGGGAGCGAAACGTGCTTTCGCTCCCCACGTACCAACTTTCGAAGCGCGCGTCACGGACAATCACGATTTCGTCGGCGATTCGCAAATGGCGACGCTTTCTGTTGACAAGACAAGAGAGCGCACATCGTAAACTACAAGCAGATTTCTTCCGAGGTGTCAGCTGTGCGCAATTTTGCTTCCAGAAATGGCGAGAGTTCCATTCAAGAAAGAGACAGCAGAAGACAAACCAGAGAGCAGCGTCTATGTACTTTGAGCACCGCCTAAAGCGCAGATTTGTTCGGCAATTGAGAGTTCGGCACGAGTATCAGCGGCATGCAAACACGCAGACCCGAAAAACCAGCGACTGGCACAGAAAGAAGCTTCAGAACAAGGTTTTCAAGATGTGGCAACAGAATGCTTCTCTGAGTGCTCGCCTTCACCGATTCCATGCAAAGGTTCATTGTCGGCTCCGACAGAAAAGCTTTGACAGCTGGCACTGCTACTCAGTTCGCTCGGCGACCATCCGACAGAAGCAAATAGTGCTGTTAAGCGCGCAGTCTGTGTACTCACTCAAAAAAAGCTTTCGAGTTTGGACAAATGTATATCGAGTGAAGTCGTGGATGTCGCTGCACCAGCACAAGCAGGAAGCGCTATTGCTCTTGAACCATTTCACAATGTGGCGAGCGTTTGCGACTTTGAGAGAGCAGCTGAGGTTCAAAGCGCTGACGTTTCAGATTCACGCGCAAATGAAGCTTGTGCGCAACATCATGACGATTTGGTTCAGCTTGAGTCTCCGCAAACGCTGTTATCGTCGTCTCGTGAAGCTATTTCGGAAGAAGCAAGCGCGAATACGTTTGCGGAAGGCGTTCAAGGAGCTCGCTTTGACCACAAAGACAAACAGGTTCCTGAGAAGACGGTTGAGCTTGAGCCTCCAGCGAAGTGTATGGCGCTGGATCAAATTCTACCGCGAGCAACATCAATTGCGAATGAAACGCGAGATCGCTGACTCATTCTATGCATCAAATCGACTCCATGAAGCCTTGAAGTTGTGGCGCGCGAGCTATCGCAGAATGAAATGGAAGCGGGAAGCCAAGTACAAAGCGTTGAGCTACAGATTCGGCAGCTTGCTGAGGAAATCGCTGCATGCCTGGTACATTGTCTCTCGCAGACAGCTACGTCTCCATGCGTTTATGAAATCCAAGCGAGTGCGCAATGAACTGTCGAAGATGCTGGAGTGCTTTCGAATGTGGTGCACTTCTGCAAGCGTTAGCCACAAGCTGAAGATGCAAGAGCAATTCGCACTGGATTTCCACGTCCAGCAGCAACTCGTGCGGCATTTCTGCGTGTGGTTTGTCTATTACGAGACCCAAAAGCTGAAAAAGCAGCGGCTATGGAATGCAACGTTGAAGTACAACAACAGTACGTGCAGCAAGATCCTGGAACAATGGCACCTTCGTGCTCGGTGCGTGAAGAGGAAGAGAGAGCAACGAGAGACTGTACGCAGCCACTTGAACCAGTTCATTCTCAAAGCCGCAGTCACAACGTGGCAATCGTTTGCAAAGCATCAGAAGAAGAAGGTGACGCAAAAAGCCCAGGCGAAGGTATTTTTCAGCGAGTACCTGCTGTATACAACTTTTTACCGCTGGCAAAGCGAAGCGCTGTATCGAGTTGTGGTGCGCGAAAAACAAAGCCTGACAACCAGCAGGATACGGGGTTTGAAGCTATCAAGAGCGCTATCATCGTGGAAGCACTGTACAACATCGCAATCCAAATGGAAAGCAAATGAAAGAGTTGCCGTGAAGATCTTCAACTATCAAAAACTCCAGGCTGGAGTCTCCCAGTGGTGCTCTTTCCATCACGACAAGCGTGCTGCGAAGCAAAGCAACCGTGTTGCAATCTGCCATGTCACAAAGCATCGATTGGAAAGATGTCTGAGAGCCTGGACCGAATTCTGTAAGGCAAGAAAATTACTGAAGACAACGCTGCAGTCGGTTTTCCGGAGCGACAACGGCTCGCTGCTCCGCGATACGTTCGCTGCGTGGAGAAAATTTCGCAACAAGCACACGCTTGACCAAATCGCTCGCGGGCACTCTTGCTTCGCGCTGCTGCGTAAAATCTGGATCCTCTGGCGCTCGCATCGAGCGTTTATGGTGAAGATGAAGAGAAACGTGCTGGTGACGAGCCAACTTCTGAAGAGCAACTTGGTCAAGCTGCTCTTTTTCCACTGGACGCTGTACATCGCAGTATGCAAGCGCAAGTATGAGCTCGTGGATCGATCGAAGCAATACAATAAACTGCGGCTTTACAAGCGAGCTGTCTCCAAATTCAAGCTTCAACATCTCATGTTCCAGTCGATCACAACTGCGAGGGCTTTCCACAACCAGAACATGATAGCGATAAGCTTTAGAGCCTGGCAACGCGTTGTTCTCGACAGAAAGACTGCTCGTGGGAAGAAAACTCGCGCGGGTCAACTTTGGGGATCGAACTGCATTCGATTTTGCTTCACGCAGTGGAGGTCGCTGGCAACCCGTGCGATTGAAGCGCGTTTGTGCAACGCCGACGCGTTCAACAGGTCTGTCTGTTTGCATCGAGCGTGGAGAGCGTGGATCTGTGTGGTACTCTGGGGGAGATCTGTTCGCTCTTTCCAAAAGAGGCTCGAAGCACACGCACTGGTGGATTTCTATTGCAAATGGGTCGCTTTCACTCGACACAGAGGAGAACTGAAACGAAAGCGAGCGTTCGCTATCGCGTTTGCAAAGCTCCAGCGCTGCAGACATTTGTGGAGCGTGTGGCGCCAGTTTGTCGCGCTCCAATGCCGCAAGCATCAAGACCACTTTCGCGCGTTAAGCTTTTACTCCACGTCGGTGCTACAGCGGCGGTGCTTTGCAGCGTGGGTGAGGTTCAAGAACATGCAGCAAACGCAAGCTGAGAAGTTCCAGCAAGCGCAGTGGCTGCGCGATTTCACGATGACAAGACACGCGTTTGATGCATGGATTTCATACCAGACATTGCGACACGACCGAGCAAACGCCAAGCTATCTCTGTTAGAGCTCATCCGACGTCATCTCTGGAGTCAAAGTATTGCAAAATGGAAGCAACACACGCATCGAAGGCGTCGACCCAAAGCAGACCTCACAAAAGCTGCGAACTTTCATCGGCAGGTTTGCGCTCGAAGAGCAGTTTCGGCTCTCGTATCATGGAGGCGAAGGCGGCAAAAACACAAGTTGTTGCTGGACCACGCAAAGAAAGCGAGCGCTCGTAGAGTCACTCAGCAATGCTTTCGAGCGTGGCAGGACTACCATGCGTGGAAACGCAAGCACAAGAAGTTCCTCAAGTTTTTCAAAGCGAACCAGCAAGAAGATTATTTCTCTCGCTGGCGAGTGTTCTGCCGCCAGATAAAGCAAAAGCGCGACATGGAGATCAGGGCGAAGGCGTTCAAGTACTCGCGTAGCATACAGCGACGCTTCCAGCGCTGGGTCGTATTTTCTCGCCTGACGCGCCTCGACGCAAGTGCAAAAAAGCACTACTATGACAAGACAACAGCCCGCTTGTTCGCACACTGGAAGCAAAAAGTTCGCGTGCTCAAGCAAATACGCAAGATGTTTCGCTTTCAGGACGCTTTTTGCCTCGAAAGCCACTTCGGAGCCTGGAAGCGCTTCGCGACGCTCAAGAAACACCAAATGGCGCGCTTCGAGAAGGTGACCGAGTTTATGAACCACTCGCGGTCTGCAAAGTGCTGGGATCTCTGGGCACGGTTTGTGTTCGCGAGGCGACAAGAGAAAGGCACGATCCAGCGTGCGATCGGCTTTCGTCAGCGATTCTTCAACATGAAATGCTTCAATCACTGGCGACTGAACACACAGTGGGGCAAACGCAAACGAGTCGTCACAGCTCTAGCATCCGGGAATGCAAAGACAAAGCGCATGCGATGGGCGTTCAGTGGACTGGCTACCGTGTACTCTAGAAAAAAGGATCTCCAGCGGCTTGAGAGGATTGCCCAGGCACATATTCAAGAAAACCGCCTAGTACGCGCACTAAATCAGCTGCAAATGTGTCGAGATCGCAGAAAGCAGCGGAAAGCGAACAGCCTCAAGGCAATGGTGCACTTCAAGAAGCACCACCAGCAAAAGTACTGGGACGCGGTCGTTCAGGAGTGGCTTGTGCAAGCGAACACCAAGAAGCGCAAGCGCGATCGTGCTCGCGAGCACTCGAATTACAGGGTCCTGAAGGCTTCGTTTCGAGGACTGTTGGTTTACGGTGCACATATGAAGAAGCTTCGGCTGCGCGTGTCGCGCTTCCGACTGCGCTACTTCCGATCGATGGCAGACGAGTGCTTCTTCCAATGGAAGCGCTTTGCTCGGATCCGGTCCGGGCTTCGGGAGTTTGTGTGTTCGGCCAAGAGGACGCGGAGACAACGCGTCTTGCTGCACTGGCACGACACCGTATCCACTCTTTCGCGAAGACGGGTCTTATTGAGCAAGTTTACAAGTAGAAGAAAGCAGCGCAGGCTTGCGAGGTGCTTGGAGCACTGGGAGAGTGTGATCACAGACATCTGGATCCGTAATCGCCTTGTCGAACGGGGTTGCCAGCAGCGGTCATCCGCAGCGAAGAGAAAAGCGTGGAGCGCATGGATGCAATTGCTGCTCGTTCGTCGTGCATGGAGGGAATGGAGACAGCGAGGAGTGCAGCGGCATCGCTACTGGCTCCAATCGGTTCTCCAGCAATGGAGCGCATGCGTACAAGAAGGATATTCCAGCCCACGCGGCGATTACTCCGAATGAAATATCTCACGTGCAGGTCTTGTTATAATCGCAATATCCTGAAAAAACAAATTACTCTATTTTAGAACAATGTCTTACTGAACGAGCAATAAAGGGATATCCTTTATTTTCACGCCAAAGCAAAGCAATTGCACCGCGAGGCGCCGCACTTTGACCGCGATGACGAGTGATAGCCATGGAGTACGCTGTCACAGACGAGCGCTCTTGCTGTGGCTGTGGCTACTCGCGGGCTCTCTACTGCTGCTTCAAGGGCTTGTCGTGAATGCTGCGCTCACGGGGACGAGCGTCATGCCCGCGTCTCTTGTTGCAGGCGCTCGAAGCGACGCGGTGGTAGCGTTCACGACAAGCGCCGAGCTGCCAATTGGGTCCCAAGTGGCTGTCGAGCTCCCGCCAGGTTTTGTACTTGATACAGCCGCAACGGAGGTTGCTGTGGACAGCAATGCGTATGTGACAACGCTGATGATCACGTCGGTGACAAGTAGTGCGTTGTTCGCTACGATCGACTCGGCCGCTGTGACAGCAGGGGCGTCGTTTGAGTTCACGATCACAGAGGTCACGAATCCAGCGGCACAGACCACTGATCCATTTACGATATCAACTTACGATTCCAGCGGAACGCTAACAAACACGAAAGCAAATGTCGACCCAGTGACGATTGAAGCATCATCATTCATAACGACGACGATAGCACCAGACTCGCTGGAGGCAGGTGTGTCTGGGACGGCGACGGTGGAGTTCACGAGCGCGGTGACGCTTCCGGTCGGCAGCGTGGTGGTGCTGACGTTCCCAAGCGAGTTCATGGTGGCGTCGAGTAGCTTAGTGGGAGTGCCGTCGGGGATCGACGCGACGAGCGTGGTGGCGACACCGTCGAGTACGGAGGTGACGGTGACGGTGACGGGGAGTGCTGTAGTTGCCGGCACTGCCGTGAAGTTCCAGGTGAGCGGCGTGACGAACCCCGGCGCGTCGCTAACTGGGGCGATGACGGGGACATTCTCGCTGCAGTCGACGGACAGCGCTGGCCGCGTGTACCAGACGAAGGCGTCCATCGCGGGCGTGGCGATCGTATCGGCTGTGTTGACATCTGTTGGTTTGACGTTCGGCTCTAAAAGCGCTGGAGTCCTTAATGATTTTACGTTGGAGGTGACAACGTCCGTTCGTGTGCCTACGAATGGCTTCATGATCCTGGAGGTTCCGATTGATTTTGCTCCTCCATCTACTACAGTTGTTTTTGAAGAACAGATCATACAGATGACGGTGCCGGGATCAATTTCTGGCCAAAAGATCAAGTTCAAGCTGCCATCTTCGCTTGCGATTGGGGTCCACACGATCAGAATCACAGGGTTGAGAAATCCAGGTGAGTGATCTCACATTTTCCGACACTTGGCTTTTTTAAATGTTGATGAGGCTCACTTTCGACAGTGCCATTGCTCTTGCCACGGGTTTGTCTATAATACTCCAGGTGCCTGTACAACCAGCTCATTCAAGATCGCTACTGCAGATATCAGGGAGTACTTGCTGGAAACTGGTACCACGCCAGGGATTTCTATAGTTCCTGGCACGATTTCAAACGCTCAGTTCACCCCAGTGCTCTCCCACCCTGGCATCACGTCAAAAGTACAGATTTCGTTCACAACATCGGCACAGCTTGACGAAGACAGCTTGATCCAAGTTGAGCTACCTTCCGGTGACTACGATGCGGCAGTATCAAACTTATCGGTAGTGGTAGGCTCGCCACTCATCGGTGTTACCGCGATCGCGTCCTGGGACACCCAATTCTCCGCCGTGCTGGTTTTGATCACAAGCACGACGCCGATTCCTCAAGACTCGAGTGTATCATTGATCGTTACGGCGCTTCACACGCCTTCGTCCGTTCGGGATCAAACAACGAGCAGTGCGATTATCCACACATGGAACGGAGCGGGGCTTCAGTTGGACGGTCCAAATGCCGTGACCATGGTTGCTGTGACGGCCGTGCAAAGCCTAGCAAGCGTGTGGAAAACAGCGAATGCTCGTCCAGGGATCACATCAAACGTTGCTTTTACGTTTGACACAAACGGAGCAATCCCGGTCGGCGGGCAAATCGTGGTGTCTTTGCCAGCCTCCGATTTCTCCGCTACAGGAGGGTCACTGGCTGTAATATTATCAGCAGCAGGCAGTACCGTTGCAGTTGCCTCGTCTTTGTGGGATGCTACGTCATTATCGATCGTACTGACGCTTGGCGGGACAATCGGGATCGCAGCGTACACATCTGGGCTCTCCATGACGATCTACGCGCTGAATACACCCATGTCGGTGCGTGCTGGCGCACGAGCAGGGGTATTCTTGACAACAAAAGACCAGAGTGGTGGCATTATTGATGGACCAAGCGGCGTGCAGATGGACGGCATCGTACCGGGACTCATTCTCGGCACGCGTACATGGGTATCCTCCAAGCCGTACGCAGGCGTGGTCAGCAGCCAAACGTTGATTTTCTTCAACAGTGGGCGGCTTGTCGGTGGGAGCAGCATCGAAATCGAGATGCCCGATACAAAATGGTCCATGCCAACGTCAGGTACAGTGACGGTGTCGACGCCAGCGCTCGGAGCGATGTCCGCTGCGATATCATGGGATGCAGGGACACGAACGATCTCTATTACGCTGGATGCAACCACCGCCATAACGATACCTGGATCCTCCGTCATCACGATCCAGATCCCAAACGTGTCGAACCCACCGAAAGAAACGGGTGTTTGTAATGCGTTCCTGACAGCAAAAGCCCCCGACGGATTTGCGATCGACGGCCCAGCGACGATCTCTGTCATGGATATCTCGCGAGGACCTGTCAGTGGCGCACAAACCTGGACATCTATCACGACTAGCAGCGCGAGCGTGAAGAGCGACCAAGTGTTGCGAGTGACACTGAGCGGCGCACTGCCGAGCGGCAGCTTCCTCACTATCGATTTACCCGCTGGAGGATGGCGATTCGCTTCCGACCCGCCAGTTGCTTTGTTCTCACTCCCGGCATCAGGATTGAGTGTCAACTCGGTCGTGTGGACGTCTGCATCAAGCGAGTTGCGAATCGAAACGCTGGGCGATCTCAGTGAAGGAGCTGCGATCGAGCTTCTGGTCAAGGATATGATCAACCCGTACTCGGAGCAAGTCAGTTCTGCGTTGACGTTCACAACAACGCTCGCGGACTCGGGCATCGTCGACGAGTCGAGGAGTAGCATCATGGTGAACGCCATCGTGAGTTCAACACTCCCACAAACTGGGACATGGAGCTCAAGTGTTGCGACACCCGGTGTCGAGTCCACGCAGACAATTACACTAGCCATAGGGGGGAGGATCGAGTCTGGTGCAAGTGTTTGTTTCTCTCTTTTGAATGCAGATGGCTGGCTCGTTTCGTTTGCGTCTACGGCGACGCTGAGTGCCGCGTCGGGCGTGCAATCGACTCCAGTGGACATGTCGTGGGACTCAAACACGAGAATACTGTGTGTGATTGTGCCTTCCGCTGTTGCGCAAGAGAGCAGCATCGAGCTTGAAGTAGTCAAAGTGCGGTCGCCGTTATCCGTTCGCTCAGCGCAGACCGCATATGTCTCTATTCGAAGCCACCTTGGTAGACTTGTCAACACTGGGTCGGTCGTGCTCAACGCGGTCACGAAAGGGCCTCTGACGGGACTTTTGCTGTGGCAAAGCCTGCTTTTCAGCCCTGGGCCAGTCGCGGGTTTGCAGACAAATGCCACTTTATCCTTCCAGAGCACAGGACGAGTGCTGCCAGGTGGGAGCATCTCGCTGACGCTTCCGAACGAGTGGACGTGGGATACAAGTGGCTGTCGGGCTACGTTCAAGCAGCCCGTGATCGTTGGGGCTGCCAGTTGCGTGACCAATCACTTGATGATCACCTTGTCCGACACTGTTGATCAGTACACAGACGTGGAAGTCCTGGTGAGTGGCGTGAGGAATCCGCCAACAGTGCAACCAGCTGGAGTCGCAACGATGCAGACGATCGCGCCCGACGGAGGTCTCATTGACGACAGCGCTGTCGTCGTCACTGCGGCGATCGAGTCGTCGCTGATAGACATCCTGAGCTTAGGGGATGCTAGGACTGCAGTCGCTGGCGTGAAGAAAGCGTTCACCTTCCAGGGTTTCAACGTTGCAAGCGGTGATGTGATCAAATTTGTGGACTCAAGTACAACCAGCGATGCAAACTGTGGGGCTTCAACGACCGGCGTCTCTGACGTAGGCGGGATTGATGTCATGCACCTCTCCAATTCGCTGGATGTCCAACTCGCCTTCACGCAGTCGTCTCCGGACAGCCAACCGTTTGCGATCTGCTACAAGTTTGGCGCCAACCCTTTCAAGCTGTACTCAGATCTGAGCTTTGTCGTGAAGGAGATCACGTCTGTGTCTTCAAACGTTGGGGTGCCGGGCATGGCAGTCGCTGACTACGCAAAGACCTGGCGGTTCAATGGACGTGGCATCCTGGGCGGCGACCAAGTGCGTTGGGTCAGCGTCGATGCTATGAAGAATGATGCGTTGCTAGGATCACTTAGCCCGGTAGATTGCACGGATACCTCGACTCTCGCAACGTTGATCCCTATTGCAGGTGTTCCACTGGATGCGCAAGAAGACGACTACACGCGAAACATCACGCTGCCTGGGCTAGCCTCGTTTGTTTTTGATAAGGGGGACGCGGGCAAAACGTTTTGCCTGTGCTACAAGTTTGGCAACGAGCCGTTTACAGTGTACCCAGCGATCACGGTCCAAGTGAACCACCTCGCGTCCGTCAAGGCGACTTCTTTTGGGGAAGATTCGGTGGCTGTCGTGGACGCGCCAAAGCTGTTTAGTTTCATTGGCGAGGGATTACTACTGAACGACCGCGTATACTTCATCGAAGCGAGCAGCGCCACGAGCTGCGCGGCGAGCAGCACGAACCCAGATCTCCGCGCGCAGCACACGATCGCGGACCAGTTGCAGACAGTGCTGTTCATGTCCGATTCCCTAGACACCGCCGCGAACTTTATCGATACTGCAGCGGGGAAGAAGATGCTGCCGTGCTACCAATTCAGCAGTGAGCCGTACCAGTTGTACTCGACCATTCTGATCGAAGTCAAAATGGTGATGAGGTTCACCGGTGACCTGGGCTCTCCGCTCCTTGCTGTCGCGAGTGTCCCCGAACCGCTGAATTTCGTGGGGTACGGTCTACTACCAGCGGACCAAGTTCGGTGGCTTCTGCGCGGCGAAGAAGACTGCGAGAGCAATCTCGCATCGCTGGTTGCTGTTGACACGTTGGACCCGATTGACACTGTTGTACTGGACGCGAACCTGTCCGGGGTCTTCAATTTCACGGACTTCCAGCTCGACTACAGCCCACAACTGTGCTACAAGTTCGGCGATGAAGTCTTTAAACTCTACACGAACTTGCAGATCCAGATCGGCACCGTGCGGTCCAAAGCCACGCTCGTGGGCGAACGAGATGTCACTGTCGTCGAGGCACGCAAGCTGTTCACGCTCTACGGCATGAACCTCGCCGAGAACGACCGCGTCGGCTGGACGACCAACCTTACATCGAATTGCGCCGACCTTAGTCTGTTGATCATGGACCCAGCGAGTCTGGGCAACGACTACCTCTCGTTTACAACGCTCACGAACGAGTTCAGAGTTGCGCTCGCACCGATCAACTCGGGGAAGCGCGTGTACATGTGCTACGGCTTTGGCACCGAGCCGCTGAAGCTGTACACCGCCCTGTACCTGGACGTGAAAAGTATCCTGAACATGCGGTCGTTGCTCGGAAGCAGCGACGCTGCAGTTGCCGGAGCACTAAAGACCTTTTTGTTTGATGGCGATGGCGTCACGACGGGCGACTTTGCCAAGTTTGTGCCGGCGACGAATCTCAACTGCGACGCCCCGGGGGTCACGCTCACGAACATCATGAAGGAGTTTGACGACTACGCGGAGATGGCTATGTACCTCTACGAGAACATTGCTGGTGTCACCGTTGGGAGCTTCCGGTTCGGAGCGGATGCCGACAGCGCAGGACTGAATCGCGTGCTCTGCTACCGTTTTGGCAGCGAGCCGTTTTTCTTCTACGAGTATTTCAACATTGACGTGAAAACAATCTGGGGCCTGCACCAGTTTGACAAGACGGTCGGTGGGCGAGACGATGTCGCAGTCGTGAACGAACGCAAGCTCGTGGGGATCGACGGTGTTGGAATAAGCGAGAAAGACCAAGCCAAGTTTGTGGACCAAAGCGCGACCAGCGACCAGGACTGCGCAGACTTCCCACCTCAGGGTCTCTTTAGCCAGCAGATCATGGTGTTCAAGAACGTTTCGATGTGGTACCCTTTCGAATCGAGCTCGAACGGCACCAAATGGAAGCTCTGCTACAAGTTTGACGACGAGCCGTACCGCCTGTACCCGAGCATCGGAGTGAACGTGAAACAGGTCGTGGACTTGCGCGATTTCAGTGCGTTAAACAGTAGCAACACCCTCGGCCATGTCGCAACGATCAATCACGTCAAGACGTGGCTCCTCATCGGCTCAGGGATTACAGCGGACGACACTGCGAAGTTTGTCTCGCAAAGTGTGCAGTCGAGTGCGGACTGCGGCGAGACGAACACGAATGTCGCTGGCGGGTCCACTGCCATGACGATCAAGAAGGCGAACGCAAACCTGGTTTTCTCCGGCACGTTTACCGAGTTCCCATCGTCGCCGAGCGATGTCTACCACTTGTGCTACAAGTTTCAAGACGAACCGTTTTCCTACATTCGCGGCTTTGAGCTGCAAACCTTTGGTATGTTGAGCATCGACCGGAATACGATTCTCGCCGAGGCGTCGACACCAATCCAGCTCTCGGGCTTTCGTCTCTCGAATACCGACCAACTTGGGTGGACCACTAGCGTTACGAACTGCAGCAATGCGTTTGCTATCACCGATGTCTACGACCAGAAGACAACCCTTTGGTTCGCTAAGGCGTACAACAAGCTCTACCTGTGCTACAGCTTTGACCGCCAGCCGTTCGCGCTTTTCCCAACCATCTCGATCTTGGTAGCGCAGGCCGAGATCTGGGTCCCCACTGCGACGTCCGTGGTCGCAGACCAGCAGGTCGAAATGACGGTCGCCGGGACGTTTGGGCTGACTGTCAGTAGCGACCAGATCGCGTGGGTGCCGTCGGATGCGATTTCGTGCTCGGCCGATGTGCTGGCAGCGTATGGAAACGTGATGGAGACATCGGTGGTCTCAACGTTGGTGTCTGTGACGCCGGTTGCGCGAGGCGGATCCGCGACCTTCAGCGTGAGATTTATTCCACCCACGAGCACAATCACAGTGTCGGGCTCAGCGTCAAGCCTCGCGACGTGGAAGCTCTGCTACCGGTTCGGGAACATGGCCGATTACATCATGTTTAGCGACGTGCTGTGCGAAGTACTCAACATCGAGCAAGTGGAACTGCTGCTTTCCGAGCCTGCCATGACGGGGAGTATGATGACGTTCCAGTTTGACGGCGTCGGCACGCAGGACTTTGACGTCGCCAAGTGGATCGCTGCAGGTGACGCGATCGTCGACTCGGACTGTGACGTTTTGCCTGCAATCGGTGGCAGTCTAACGAGCTACGTCATCAACCAACTGGCGAGCTACACGTTCCTCCAGGAGACATCGAGCATGGCGCTCTGCTACAAGTTCCAGAATCATGCGTTCAAGCTCTTCTCCAGTATCCCCATCAAGGATTCGTCGACACGTGTGACCAGTTCAAGCAGCAAAAGTAGTGGTTCCCAATCATCGCCACTGTCCCAATTTGCTGACGAGCGTGAGGCAGCGGCAACTGGTGCGCTCACTTCAAACCATGACGTCGCTACCGTGTCCCTCAAGCTCGACATGGACATCAACGCCATCCCCCCGGGCTCTCCAGCGGAGATGCAGTTCAAGGAGGCGTTCATCTCTACTTTGGTGGTATCCCTGGGAATCGACGCGTCGCGGATCCAAATCCTGGAGCTCCTAGAAGGCTCGGTGATCGTGAAGTTCCAGCTATTGCCCTCCGAGAATATCGCGGACCCGCTCGTCCGCGAAGTCCTCCAGGATCTGGGAATGCAGTTGGCAGACCCGAAGAGCGAACTCTTGAAGAACGGCGTGCTTACAGTGAGCGGAGATGCTACGAGCGCGCTGAGCGTGAGCGTCACGACTCTACCAGCAGCAGCCCCGGCGTCCATGTCGGTCCAAGCGCTCGGGTACCAGCACAATGGATTGTTCACATTCGTGCGCAGCGTGTACAGTGCCGCAGAGAACACGCCTAGCCTTCTTGTACCTGTTGTTCGGCTACAGGGTACCGACAGTATCGTCACGCTGATCGTGCAGCTCGACCCGCTGAAGAAGAGCGCGACGTATAATCAAGACTACCGGCTACCTTTGGCGCTGGAGGACGATCCGAGCAACATCTTTTTGAGGTTCGAGATCGGCGAAGCGCTGAAGTTCATTGAGATTGAGATCCTGGATGATGTTGAGAAAGAGAGGCACTTTGAGTATCTGACCATGACGCTGACCGACCCGGGCACACCAGGGGCCGCTCTCGGAGGTACCCAGGAGACTGAGATTCGGCTCTATGACTACGACGACGGAGTTGCGTTAGTTCGCCACAGCTTTTCAGCAGCATCTAAGTCGTCAACGGACAAAGGTGCTGATCGTCTCAAAGGCTGGACGGTGGTGGATAACGGGAAGAACACTGTACGCGTCGACGCGAGCGGCATCTTTGCGGTCGACGAAGTGTTTGGCGAGAACGAGTACGACCAGAAGTGCGACCTCGCGTCGCCTATGGGCCAGTGTACGTTCGCGTGCGACATGAACTCCGCGCTGAGCGCTCCGATCGCGAGACGCAACGTGCTCAAGCTCTCCGGGAGTGACTACGTCGTGAGCCAGAGCGTAGTGGACGGATTTCCGACCGAGGTAAGGAAGACTATTGTTTATCAGATGCACTGTGGGAAATCAGTTGTGCACAATATTAACCTAGTTGTTGTTTGTATTCTTTGCCTAGGCTTTCTCGCTATCGCTCTGGGTGAGAACAAATCAGCAGAGCCCCACCACGGCGTGCATTGCCTCCTATGCGATTGGGAGCTCGGCTACTTCAACTTCTGGTACAGCGCCAGCTGCGATCCCGCTCGCGCTCTGTAATCCGTCGAGTCTCGAGCTCTTCATCAACTCACGGAGCAAAAAGGACGGGTTGTCCACGTTTGTCAACATCAGTGACAGCAACTGGCACTTCCTCGTGGTCACGTGGAGCTCGGAGGACGGACGCGTGCACGTCTACGACAATGGGATGCTCGCGTTTGACGGTGGTCCGTACCGCGTCAGTGAGACGCTGAACGCCGGTGGCGTGTTCGTCCTCGGCGGGTTAGCGGCTTCTGCGACTACTGGGCAGAGCGCGGAGCCGTGCACGGTCACTGCAAGCGTTATCCAAAACAGCAACAGCGCGATGGATGATGGGGGCAGCAGTGCCTCCGTAGCATGCAGCCTCCATGCAAACTCTGGGTTCGCGGGCTTACTCCAGCACGTGCACCTGTGGTCGCGCGTGATCTCGCGCTCCGAGATGATGAAAGAGCTCGCGTGGCCACTGCAGGTGGCCAGCAACGGACTCGTGTTTGGGTGGGACTTCAATGCCGCGTACATTCTCGCGCAAGGAAGTGTCGTGAACGACATCTCGACGAAGGGCCAGGCGCAGAAGAACCTCGGAGTCATCCACTGCGCCAGGGCTTCTGTGTCCTTCCTACCAAGTTCACTAACTTCAACGTCGTCATCATCGTGTCTGCTTCCGGGTGTACTCCCTAGCGTCTCTCCTGGCTTCCCGTGTGGCCAGGTGTACTCGAACATTTGGCACTTTGCAGCGCCTCCCGAGATCCTCCAAGCTCTGCGCAAGGCGTACGGCGGAAGGCTGCAGTTCCAGATGCTGGCGCCGAGCTTCAATGGCTCGCCACGCCCGCGTCGAGGTCAGATCTCGATCTTCGACACCGCAGGAAACCAGATCTCGTTGGCATTGGGCACGTTCCCTCTACCAGGATCGTCGCTCTGGACGTCGTACGCGGTCGTTCTGCGCGAGGATTTTGGATGGATCAAGGAGCCGACGGGCGCTGCGGTGAACTCTGACGAGTTTATGCAGATCGTTGGCAGCGCAGCAGCGCTGTGGATCCGAGGCGATCTGTGGGGCTACGACGCCAGTGGCCAGGGCCAGGAAGCGGTGTATCTGAACGAAGTCGCAGTATATGTGCGGTGATCAACCAACCACTATCGGGAGTAACCTAGCAAGCAGCCATTGATGGGGAAAAGCTAAACGGTAGGTTGTGCTGGAGGTCTCTCTTGAAAGACAAGTTCTCCCAGAAATGCCAGCTGCAGATGCGTTTACGCGACCGGCAGACAATCCGATGCACATGAAGGGTTAGTGATCATAGTCACACGTCTCTAGAAATAAGCGCACAGATCGACACATAGCAGATACACACAACATGCATGCGAGCATTGATGAGGTCGAGGCATTTTGAATCGTTTCACAGCCAGAGACAAAGTCGAGGTTCACAGACAACCCCTCTCAAAGCTTTCCTGACTGGTTTGTAGCGTGAAACTACAAAGAGAGCTTTTAATACATTTCGTGCTTTCAAAAACCCTTTTTAAATCAATACTCTGAATATTCTGGTTGATATTTGTCCCAAAGAGCCACATTCTTTATGCAAGCTGACAATACAGTAACTCGCAAGAAAGACAGATGGTTTCTGTGAATCAAAGCGATCGGACGGCGCTTTTTGGCTCATCTCCCATCCATTCAGGCTGTCGTTTAGGAAAAGCACCGAAATCGAAAGCCATTTCAGCTCAATATGCAATTACAAAGACTCGTTTCCCAGATCACTTTACAAACGACGTCCACGATTGATCACACAATATGTAATTATCAAGGTTACTGACTCCTCTCAAAAACTGACTCTCCTGATCCTTGAGCGCTTGTCTCTTCTCACAACACACACTTGCGTTCCACCTAGCCAGATGGCGCCAAGGTAGACTCGATCGCGCCGTCGTTACGGAGGTAGGCTGGGCGGTAGAGTCCGTCCGTCCCTCCATTGCTCCCCAGCTCACCCACCCACTCAACGGCTCGAATGCGAATGCTGCTGCTCAGCTCTCTAATACTGCTGCTGTCTGTCCGAGTCATTCCGCGATCTCCCCTCTCTCGCACAGACCCCGGAAGCAGATTCACAAGAAGATGAAGTTCTCGACCGTGCTCCTGTCGGTCGCCGCCGCCGCGTGCGCGCTCTTCGCGACCGAAGTGTCGGCGCAGGACAAGCCGCTGCCTTGGGACGGCCGTGGCCAGGACCTGACTGTCGCGACGCTCGAGTCCAAGTACATGCTGCACATTTTCAAGCAGCGCCAGAACCCGGCGAACGCGGACCCGGCCAAGTACATCACGATCGACGCCAAGGGTCGCTCGCCGGCGTTCAATGGCGACACGGGCGTGATCAGCATCGGCGTGGACAACGACGCGATCTTCGGCGGCCAGGCCAACTTCCGCCGCTCCGAGCTCGTGCAGAACATCGCCGGCAACACCGCGGGCAAGACGTTCTTCCGTGCGAGCGTCAAGAAGGACGAGGCGTGGCTCAACGCGCACTCGTGGCAGATCATCTTCCCGGAGTCGCACCTGTTCGAAGTGCGCATCGACTCGACCACAACGCCACCAAAGATCATCTTCTACACCGGCGGCTCGCTCGACGTCAAGTGGGAGGCCGAGTTCAAGCTCGGCACGTGGTATAACTTTGGTATCGCGGTCGGCTCGGGCTCGATCGACCTGTACACGAGTACGGGCAACAGCGCGCTCGCGATGACCAAGTCGGTGCCGAACACTGGCTCGGCGCCATCCAACTACGAATTCCACTACGGCATGCTCACACTCTCGAACGACGGCAGCGCGCCAAAAATGGTCTCGGGCAAGCAAGACGTACTCGACTACAATGGTGTCACGGTGGAGAAGACTGTGTCTGTGAGCGGCGGCTCCGGCTCGGCTGCGGCTCCAGCGCCAGCGACCGGTACGACCCCAGCGGCCACCACTGCGGCTCCAAAGACGTCGGCTCCAAAGCCTGCTGCTACCACTGCGGCGCCAAAGACGTCGGCTCCTGCGACCACCAAGCCAGCCACCACCACCCCAGCTGCTGCTGACGCGGATACCGATGCTTCCGCCTCAGGCAACGACGAGTACGCGACCCCAGCACCTGCTGCTGACTCCGCCACGGGTGATGATGAGTACGCGACGCCAGCGCCAGCTGCCACGACCGCCGCGCCATCGTCCTCGGGTTCGACGCCAACGGTCTCGCCATCGTCCTCCGCGAGCAAGACGCCAAAGCCAAAGAAGACCAAGGCGCCAAAGACCCCAAAGCCAAGCAAGACCAAGAAGAACTCGACCCCAAAGCCAGCCAAGGCTTGCAAGAAGAAGTCGGCATAAGCATTGCGATCGGCTGCCTACCGCGAGTATAGCACATTTTGTGGACGCTTTCCAGTGTGTGCTGTGCTTTTGTTTTAATCTGTGCTCGTGTTCGTGTACAGATATCGAATGCGAAATGAAAAGCGTCGCTTTGTGTTCCATGCACGCCTGTGTTTTAATAAAGAAAGACCATTTTTGCTGTGTACAGTATCGCCCTCGAATGCCTTGAAGCATGTGAACGTGCCTTCATGGACTTGATTGTGCTCTGGTGCGGTGGATCTGGCGCGCGTGTCTCCAGTGCTGTTGACGACGGACGGACAGACACGCTGCTATGTGCGGCATTGCGCGCGTTGTGGTAATCAAAAGCTCTCGACGCATACGCATTGATGCGAACTGTACACCTGGCTCCGAAGAATCCAAAGATTGTTCTGCGATGCCGCTTTGATTTGCATTTTGACGAGCAGCTTAAGGAAACTACTGGGAAATCACTAGCGGTTGTGTGCGGAATTCACTGAATAACTCGTGAAGGCTCAAACTTCAAGGCTGTCGCTCTCTTAGCGTGCTGTGCAGTTGTGAGAGCGACACGACACAAGTCCATTAAAGCGGAATCGCGTGGATTTTCGACGATGACGTCCAACTAAAGGCTCTAATAAAATACCTACTGAAAAGCGGATACATAACTCTGGGAATTACGTTTGCACGAAAGATCCACAGCACCACGAGGAATTCCGTTTCCAGTTATTTCTGCACTCGCACGACTGCAGCTTCACCAGAGGCGTTGTGTTGGCTTTCACCAATGCGAATACATCACAGCCCTTGAAGGTCGTCACGGCACTCTCAGAGACAACATGCTGATTGCTCTCTTGCTTCTAAACCTTGTCGGCTTTATGAGCGAGGAGATGAGGCGTACTGCAGCGACTGAAACTGAGTTTTCCCACCTCTGAGTGAGTTTCAAAGATACCTCAGTTTCGTCACTACCGTTTAATATCAGCATTATTTTTGCAGTTCATTGCTCACTGATCCATTGACGAGCTGATGTCTGGTGCAGAGCAGAGTAGCCTCCATGGATGGATGTGAACAGTGGCACGCATTGTTCTCGCTGGTGTACGCTAATCGCTCTCCCCAAAGAGAACTGGCTGTCGGAGGATCATGCTGGATTACGCACCGGAGTTGTTGAGTTACGCCCGAGAGCAGTTGTGAGTTCACAGAACGCGGGAGTTGCTGCGCCATAATCCTGACTTTGCTGTGCCATCGGGTTGCTGGTGTTGTTGCTGCTGCTGCCTGCTGCTGTGTCTCTACAACAGGCGCAGAAAGAGTTCAGTGCAAAGCCCACGACCAGATCCGCACAACTATTGTGTGTACAATGTGCGAATGGCCTCGCTTACAAAATTACAGGATAAACACAGTGTCGGAAACGTTGACGAGTATTGTAACAACAATTTGAGGCGAACCTAGCTACAACCGTACCATGGCGTCCGTTAGCGGACTCTGTTCAGGAAACTATTGATCGTTTGGTCCGTTTTCGTAGATTAGAAGGCATGCCTTCTCTTCGCTTTGCTCAGGGACGGTACTTCATTCCTGCCTGTTCTCTTTAGCTTCAGCTCCTCGGTTGCTTTCAATGTTTACAGACACTATTGAACTCCCTAAATACCTACACAAAACTATATTCTCGCCTTTTGAAGTTGCGAAAACAAAAATTGGTCCATCACACTGAGCTCTATAATAGTAATCAGTCGCTACAGACAAAAACTGGCAATGGGAGCTTTCTCTAGGAACTCTTTGTGCAGATTAGAACAAGCAACTTGATGTCCAGAAGCATTGTGTCATTTTTAATAGCTTTACGGTATAAGGATCAAACACTGCGTGTAGCATTTCCAGCTGTTCAAGTGTCGAAACACGGCGGATGTCAAACAACGCGAGCAATTTCAGATGGTGCAAATCCTGATAATCAACTCTCATCCTCCGATCCTTCGGCTCTGCGAAAGATTGAAGCGACGTGCATGGCGCCAGTCATGTTAATCCCCCATCTTCGGAGACTCAACACGTTCTCTTCCTGTCGTCCGCTCGCTCGATGGCTCGATGTCTCGATGGTGGAGACTTTCCAGGAGAGACAAACTCGTGTGAGGCTTATCTGAGGCTCTCAGCTTGACTGGCTGCTCGCGCGTGGTGTCCCAAGACCCCAAAAGCGCTCCCTCTTGCTGGACTGCGCTGCTCAACTCAGTTCAGTTCAGCTCTCTCATTCTTCGATTTCCAGTCGACAGCTCACGTGCCGTCTTCCAGTCTCCACCAACCAGCCAACCAACTCACCCACCCACCATGAAGCTCTCGTCGGTCGCTCTCTCCGTCGCCGTGCTCGCATGCTCGATGTTCAGCAGCCAGGTTTCTGCGCAGGACAAGCCTCTGCCATGGGATGGCCGAGGACAGGATCTGACGGTCGCCACGCTCGACACGAAGTACATGCTGCACATCCTCAAGCAGCGCAAGGGCGGCATGAACGGCAACCCGGCGGACTACGTCACGGTGGACCAAAAGGGCCGCTCGCCGGCGTACAACAAGGATACGGGCGTGATCAACATCGGTGTGGACGAGAACGCGATCTTCAACACGCAGAACAACTTCCGCCGCTCCGAGCTCGTGCAGAACATCGCCGGCAACGTGGACGGCAAGACGTTCTTCCGCACGAGCGTCAAGAAGGACGAGCCATTCCTCAACAAGTATCAGTGGCAGATCATCTTTCCGGAGGACCACATCTTTGAGATCCGCATCGACGCCGAGCAGAGCCCCACGAAGATCATCTACCTCAACAACGGCACGTACGATGCCAAGTGGGAGACCGAGTTCAAGACGAGCACGTGGTACAACTTTGGTATCGCGGTGAGCAAGGCCGCGAGCGGCTCGACGCTCGAGTTCTACGAGAGCGAGGGCGACAAGCCGCTCAAGCTGGCCAAGACCCACACGGTCGTGAGCAAGTTCCCAACGACCTACGAGTTCCACTACGGCATGCTCACGCTCTCGAACGACGGTACGGACCCAGTGATGGTCAAGGGCGAGCAGGACATCCTGAGTTACAACGGCGTGTCGGTGGAGGCGGGCGTTCCAGCGGACATCGGCTCCGGCAGCGCGACGGCTCCTTCCACGCCAACCAAGAAGCCAGTGAAGACGACCAAGCCAGCGACGACCCCTGCAGCAGCGACCCCAGCGCCAGCGACTGTCAAGCCAATCTGCAACAAGAAGAACTAGAGATTGTCTCTCCTGTGGCTCTGTAGCGATGGTGTGTTCTCCATATGGCGTTCTCCACTGAGTCATCTTCGCTGATATATACGGCGATTTGACTTTAGTAAGTCACTTCTCCCCATTGTAAATACACTCGCTTCCTGTGTTCTGATACGTCTTTGCCCAGAAATACCTGTACAAGACTACTCACGCTCACCTTGGATGTTCTGTCATGCACAGTTGCCAGATTTGTAGGCTTTGATTGATTTTGTGTCGCGCTTTGAGCGACGCGTAGACTGGTGAAGACGAAGCGAAACTCAGTAGCTATGACCAAGTCAACGCTACCTTCGTTCAATGATCCAAAGAACTTACAACAGGTCACATAATGTGATTATCAACGGCTGAATGGTACAGTACCAGGACTGCCTGAAGCAATTGCAAAGCGACAACTTATTTACTAGTTCTCAGCGTTTAAGAACCCCTTCCCGACATCAACTACATCATGAAACTCGACTTCTCTGTAATATGGGGATACAAAAGTGACGTGTGGCGTGTCTCTAGATCAGTGTAATTGCAGATCAGACGGCTAGTAGCACTTGGACTGACAAGATGAACGGATTTGCTACTATCTGGAGCTCGTGCATCGAGCAGGAATGACATTGTGGTTCATTCCTTTGTCCTGGTCAAGTCGGTCAGCCACTCGTGGAAAAGGACTCGACGTTGTAGCTTTATCTACAACCATATTTCGAGGTAAAGCTACAGTTATTTTGTAGGTATTCCTACAAACACGTGTAGGTAAAGCTACATGTTTTGTAGGTTTGTTTCAAGAACACTCGATAGCTGTAGGTTGCAAAAAACTGAGACCACCAGAAATTAAGTTTAGTTGATGTAAGTGGTTGAAATGGTGTATTTTAGAGGAATTTAAGCAAATCACATCACACGAATTTCGGATGTAAAGCAATCAGTACAGTGGCTGCTTTGCGTTTCTCTTGCCAAATCAACTTCCTCTAAAAATCAATATTTGAAAACAATCAATTATGGATACATACTCAATTTCAAAGTAATTATGCGGTGAGTTATCCACATTTTTTCATCAATTACTGCGGGATATTTATTAATGAAGGTTCTCGATCAGATTCTGCACCGAGCCCGACGAGGCAGAGTGGGTGAATTCCTCTTCTTGCCTCAGACCTGCTCCTATAAAATACAATATATGGTTCGTGCCAGCCGTCCTCGCGGTTGATGAAAGGGGGGCTGCGAGCGACGGCAAAGCAACGGTGAGGCGCGCAAAACCACCCGCACCTGCGCACGCACATTCCACAGTCACTCGGCAAGAAGCGCACACGCAGCAGATAGATCGAAGCAAGACGCACAGACCAAGATGAACCCTTTGATGGACATTGTGATCGGCACGGGCCTCGGCCTCATCGCGGGCGGCGTGTGGAACCAGTTCAAGAACAAGGAGCTGAAGCGTACGACCGACTTCTACAAGTTCTACGAGGCGCAGCAGGCCAAGAAGGTCACTGTCGCGGACGATGACGAATAAACCAGCGGCAGCAACTCAAACAAAACAGCAGCAGCGACCGCGCGCCTGACGTATTAAGGAGAAGAAGAAGGAGACAATGACGATGATGAAGAAGATGATGAGGACGATGGCGACGACGACTGAATGAAGAACGAGGCGTGCTGCGGAGAGCAACGCGAAATGAGCTATTGGCACGTTCAGGAGCTCATTCCCGCACTTGTTTTTACCGCGACGTGCGTGCATGGAGAAACGACGTGCACGAGTTCGTTTTTGTGGCTGTATGGAGGATCTAAATCTGTACAGAAAGGAAATGAATCCGGTTTTTTCTTCTCTTCGAGTGCTCGATTGCATGCGCTTCTGCTGCTGCTTTCGGCTCGCCTCGCAGACTCTCGATTTGTCGTTTGATCCTCCGTTGCCGACGTTAGTTCATGCATCCTTCTCGTCTCTTTGGACGGAACGCGCAGGGATCTTCATGTTATTGTAACAGAAATGCACGGATAACCACAGAGAAAAAAGCACAATAAAAGTTCAAGTTCCTCAGCACTCTTGATGCATTCATTGTTCGCGTAGCTGTTCATCGCCGTCATCGATCCCCTTCAATTTAACTTCTGCCGTGTAGCTCTTCATTCTCGTCAACGTGCAAACTTCAACTGCTCTTCAGCTCCAAACTTCAGTTTCTGCCATCTCATGCTTCACTTGTTGTGTTTGCTTTCCTGCACGAGCCCATAGAACACGCCTTTGCCCTCACCACTCGCCAGCAGCTCACGTGGACTGCCAAACTCCACCACCTGACCTTCCTGCAAAACCATGATGCGGTCCGACGCCATCACAGTCGCCAGGCGGTGCGCGATCGTCAGCAGCGTCACGCTCTTGAGCTCGCGCGCGATCATCGCCGACAGTTTGCGCTCCGTGGCGTGGTCCATCGCGGCAGTGGCTTCATCCATCACCACGATCGCCGAGCGCTTGAGCAGCGCGCGCGCCATGCACAGCATCTGCCGCTCGCCCACGCTCCAGTTGTCACCATTCGCACTGAGTTGGAGCGTCAGCACAACTGCTCGAGATGGACTACCTTCAGTCGATGACTTACAGTACCCTTGCAGTGTACTCAGCAGCTCCACGTGGTCGAGCATTTCCAGGATCTCGTTGTCTTCAAAATCGCCAAACGGGTCCAGAAAGTTGCGCAGCGAGCCTTCCAGCAGCACGGGCGACTGAGGGATGATCGACATGCGCGACCGAAGTGTTGACAACGGCAGTGTCGCGATGTCCACGCCGTCGATCAAGATCCGACCAGACTCCAGCTCGTTCATGCGGAAGAGCGCCATCGTGAGACTCGACTTACCAGCGCCAGTGCGGCCCACAATGCCGATCTTCTCGTGTGACTTGATAGCGAACGATACACTCTTGAGCACGAGCGGGTCGTTCGGTTTGTAGTTGAACGACACGCGCTCGAAGGTGATCTCACCTCGCTGCGGCCACTGCGAAGCAGGCTCGATCTGCACTAGCGACTTGTTGTTGCTCCCTTCGCTCTCGAGCGAGCTGTACTCCAGCACACGCTCGACGCTGACCATATCGTTCTGGGCATCTGACCACGCCTTCGTCAGCGTCATGAGTGATGCATCGACACTGAGCGCGTACGAGAACACCAGCCCAACCATCGCTGGAGGTGGAAGAAGCGAGTCGCTGAACAAAAAGAATGACCCCACGACAACCGCGAGGATGCCGCAGCCCAAGAGCTGGAGCCGCACGGCAAACCACTGAATGAGCACAATTTCAGTGTCCCACAGCGCATTGTCGATGTCGATTAGGCGGTAGTTCTCATTGACGGAGTACTGCACATACGCTGACCCGAAAGCACGAAGTACTACGACACCACTCTCACTCTGAACGATGTGACTCAGCAATGGCGACAAGACCACCTTGAGCAGACGCAGGATGTTGCAAAAGCCATGCGAATACCCTTGCGCGAGACGGACATACGTGAACACGATCGGCACGAAGAAGAGCACGCCAATGTACCACCGGATCGAGATCCCAGCAGTCGCGAGTGCACACAACGAGGCAAAGAGCGAGCTGAGGTACGTCCCAATTGCATTCGGCAGCGATTTATCAATCATCGCAATATCCCCACCATAGCGATTGATAGCTCTCCCGATTGGATTCGTATCGAAAAATCGGAGCGGCGCATGGAGAAGTCCTTCAGTCATGGATTCGAAGAGGTATCTGGATCCCTGGAGCCCCATCTTCGTCACGATCACGCCTTGAATGAGCACCATCACTGCCGCCGCTGCAGCCAGCCCTGCATACATCTTGATGAACACGTCGGCATTTTCCTCTTCCGAATTTGTAGAGCGCGTCCAATGGCTGAGCCAAAAATCACTCGCGATTTGGAAGAACTGCCACAGTAACTGCGATATCAGAAGCAACACCAGTATGCGGACACCACCGATCGCTTCCACATATTGCCTCCACACTGCATTTGAAATTTCACCTTCTTGTCGCTCTTCTTTCTGGATCAGGACTCCGCTACCCCGGACTTCTGGATAATTCTTAGATGACCTCCTGGCTTCGCCGCACATTTTATCACGATCGCTGAAGTCGTCGTGACTCCCTCGATGACTAACTCGCATATTCTCTATCAACGCTCCATTCGACAGCCCGATGCGGTACGTCACGAACTTGGACGCGATGATCTCCGGGTTGTGCGTCACCAGCACCACCGTCTTCTTTGCCAGCAGACCGCACAGACACCTTTCAAAGATCGCCTTTTGTACGACAGTGTCCACTGCAGCGAGCGGCGAGTCGAGGATGTAGATGTCCGCACGCGCGTAGCAGGCTCGAGCGAGACTCACACGCGCCTTCTGACCTCCAGACAAATTCACGCCCTTCTCGCCGATCTCCGTGTCGTCACCCGCAGGGAACTGATCGAGGTCCTCGTGCAAGCAGCAAGCGTCCAGCACCGCTTCGTACCGAGCTTCATCAAACGCATCGCCGAAGAGGATGTTGTCTTTGATAGACATGTTTTGGATCCACGGCTGCTGGGAGTAGTACGCGACTTTTCCATTCACGAGTACCTGGCCGTTTACCTTGCTCATTTCGCCTAAAAGAGCCGAGCACAACGAGGATTTGCCTGCTCCAACGCCACCGTGCACCACCACAAAATCGCCCTTCTTGAGGGTGAAGTAGATGTTCTTCAGAGTGAGCTGAGTGTCGTTCGATGCATCGGTGCTTGACCATGCGAACTGTCCGTCAATCACTTGTACCGCAGGAGCGCTGTTGGAGCTGTCAGTAACTCGAGTGACGTTGTCGAGTTCAAACTCTGGCGCCTTCAGAAAACTGTCCAAGCGTCTGATCGACACGTCCGACTGAATCAGTAGCTGGATGTTGTCCGGCAGGTCGCGCAGTGGATCTCGCAGTGCATTGAACAGCGCCATGGACGTGAACACCTTCGCAGCCGTCAGGGTCCCCTCCAGCACCAGCGCGTACACCGCAAAGGAGACCGTAGATACGAGCAGCGGCGAGCTCCAGGACAGGAATGTGCTCGCCGCACCTGCGTACGAATACGCCGCGAGCTTCCGCAGCTCCTGCGCGCGCTCGCTGAGCAGCTTCGCCTTGAACCGGTCCTCCCAGGCGTTGAACTTGACGATCTGAATCGCGCTGAACATCTCGCGCACGGTTTTCATGCGCTGGTCTTGGATTTTCATGAGCTGTCCGAAGGACCGGGTCATCTTCTTTGAGATCATGTAATTCAGCAGCAGGGTCGTGACGATCACCGCGACACCCGCAAAAGCCGCGACGTCCAGTATTGAGTAGAGTAGGTACGTGGTCACGGCGATCTGGATCGGCAGTGTGAACACGTTGAGACCCATTAGGACGGCATTTTGCAGCGCGCGCACGTCCGATGTCGCGAGATTCATGACGTTAGCAGCGTTCTGATTGTCCTTCTCGGTGGTTGTCGTTTGGCTGTTGCTGTTGCTGTTGCTGTTACTGTCGCTGCGCAAACTCTTTCGCATCACTTTTCGAAACAGAGCACTCCGCATCGTCCCAGCAAGGCGGAGCCCGACAATGTTCACACCGTAGCTCACTTGGGTGGATACGATCGCCTTGACGAGCCGCGAGGCGATGAACACAGCAAGCCAGAAGCACAGATTTTGCATGTCCACGCCACGATCTGACGTATCGCTGAACGCCAGCACCACTTGCTGGAGCACAATCGGCGCGAACACCGCGATCGCTGCTAGAAAAAACATCCCCAGCGCACACGCAGAGAGGATGCGACCGTGCGTGAACGCGAGCGCCTTCAGCACCGAGTGGCCGTGGGCGACGTAGTGCGCATTAAACGTTTGGTAGCAAGCGTGCGTGCTGTCATGCTCCTGGAGCTCCAGCGTGTCGTCGACGTCGCGAGCGCGCTGCTGGCTGATCTCGTAGATGCGCGTGCCTCGCGTGAAGAAGAACGTGTCTGCGAGCGAGCTCCAGCAGCTGCGCGAAGAGGCAGCAGATGCGGTGGCAGCGATGGTGTCCGGGTCGCTGTCTGCCAGCGCCCCATAGCCAGCAGGCTGCTTTGCCTTCGCAGGGTGTTGACGAGCTACGAGTGGCTGCGAAGAGCTCATTTACGACTGCACAAAGCGGGACAAGATGAGAATGGAGTTGCTTTTGTTTGAGCTTTCCATTCGTCTGTCTGTTTCAAAGACGTCGTGACAGACCAACACTCATAGCGTCGCTAAGTGATCATCACTCTAGAACACCTCGCTTTCTGAGCCAACCAAAGTTGATAACACAGCCGTGTCAGCTGCACATGCATGCCTGAAAAAGTAACCATCGAAATGACCATCAACCCAAGCACAGTTTTCACCGACTGGATCCCTCGAAACTCTTTTGGATCGCCGTCGTTGTTTGCTTCTATTTCGTGTGTCCCCCACCTGCGGACGCTGGCTGCCTCTTTCAGCTTCAACTCATTCACTCACTCACACACTCACTCCGACCCTGTTCTTAGGGAACACCCAATGAACGAACATTGACAATTCGTAATCCGGAAACGTATGTATGGAATAACAAGGATAGCTGACTTAGGGCCGACACTGCTGAAGAACAAATTTCACAGACTGCGTAGACCAACCCTCGTAGGTTGAGAGGAGCTCTTCAGTGAGACTAGGAGCAGACGCTGCGCGTGATCGCGAAGCGTCCTTTGTCGTGAACAAGTATTAGATCTCGGCGACACTCGTTTTTGCGCAAATAACTTCTGTCGCTTCAGCTGCATCGTCTGCAATAACACTTCCTGAGCGACAATAGACTTCGAGATGTTATTGGATGCCGCGAGCATCAGCATGGACTGCGGCATGAGCTGGTCAGTTTGATGATATTTGTAGTGACTCGTAGGTTCGTTGAACAGAAGCAATCAAGTGAACACGATTGAGCTCTTCGTCGACCCAGCAACTTCAGTAGTCATTCAAAAACAGAGTCAGAGAGGTCGATAGGATCAGAACAGGTTCAGATCATCTTCAAGGACTCCTTTGATTGGGTTAAACGAAAGTCAAAGCGTCAAGTGAAGTCACCGAGCGGTACAAACCGGGCGAGATCAGTAAGAATCGCCCGCTCACTCGGGTTTCTGCGAATTTCAACTCTTCAATTCACCCTCGGGTAGAAATCGGACATGGTGCACGCCATCGGTCAACAGAGTGGCCCAGCTGATGGAACCAACCCCATCGCGCGCATAAAAGGCAGCGTGTGTGTGGTGTCTCTGATGAAGAGCCAACGCCAGCAAGCAACAGCGCTGACTGGCTCGGTGACAAGTTTGCAGCAACGGCATTCTAAAAGACAGTTTAAACTCAGCTCTTGTGTCTGCTTCGCTGGAATCGTATGGAGGCGAGGCATCAATCAAAATACATATACTCTCCAAGATCCAGTTCTATAATAGTTCTACTGCACCTTTGCGGCTCTTCTTCTGACCTTGGATGTATGTGAGTTGTCACTGTACGTTGCTGCAAGTGTGTGTGTGGAGGGAAGTCCAGCGGGTCGGTCACGCAAGCGACTGCATTTGACGAAACAGTTGCATCGGAGCTCTTCGCATGTGGAACAACAATACTAGTAGCAATATTGTACATGCAAACGGTGGCTCGTGGGGTCTCAAAGAGAACGCCACGGCGACGCAGCTGATGACCCATTCATATCCATGTTTGCTCGCACCTGATCCTCTCAGCTAACGCCACATTACACTAAGAGGCATTTATCAATGCGTTCATTTATATTGTCATTTAGGTTGAGTTGGTTGAAAGTCTGAAGGTGAGGGACTGACACAGGGAGGAGGTAGTACAGGTACAGCATGCTGGCGTCTCCTGCCTGTATACGCACGCACGCGCTTTGGAGTACGAGGATGGCGATCGGGTTTCTGAGAACTGAGGGCCTTACCTTAACAAGGCAGTGGACGCGAAAAGCCCAAACAAAAAGATCGCGTTTGGTGGGCCATGTTGGCCCTTCCTTTTCTCCTTTCGTCCGCTCTGATTTTCGAAACGAAGAGCGCTCTGTTGGCTGACACCTGTCGCAGTTTGTTGTTGTCGTTGTTTGGTGCTGCACCAGACAGAAAACAAAACAAAAACAAGATTTTGAGCGCATGATGCTGACGCACCCCATTCACTCACCAAACAAGCAAGCAACCATCCAGTTGTTTTGATTTGTTTTACTTTTGACAGAATGGGTGGTGGATGCGAGCTCGACACTTGACTATCATCGTTCGAAAATCAGCACATTTGTATCTTTTCCTTCAGAACTTCAGTTCTTCAAATGGAAGGATACCGGCACAGTTTGTGCATACAGACAGTGGAGTGCTGCGACTTGCGCACCGAGTGGACTCTCAAAACACGAGCGGCTTGCTCGCGTGCTGATCTCTGTGTGAACTGCAGATCACAATGCAAATCATCCGAGCTTCCACCCCTGAATTCGAGTTGCGCGTGTTGCGTGCGTGGGGGCCGTGTGTATACATTGCACAGCTGTAGTCTCGAGCTACAATTTGCTAATGACCAGCCTTCAAGAAACCTGGTGACGCAAGAGGACAAGCGAACCCAGGATGGATAGTCTATGCAAAGCAATGACTCAGACTATGAACTTGTGGATGCGGCATAACACAGGCACGTACAGACTGATTGACTCCATCAAGGAAACACTCCAAGCAAAATCCAACACTGCACAAAGCCTCTCAAAGCGCTTTTTGCTGAACTGCATTCGTGGCTCCGAGCTCTGGCTTGCTTGCTGCGTGTGGATATTGCGCAAGAAGCAGAACACGGTTGTCCGATGGCCATTTTCGGCTGAGTCTGAGCCAACAGTGCCTGATAAAGTGCGGTTTCAACCGATTCGAACCAGTTTCACCCGCTTCCAAAACTCAGATCCTCGCATTTACCCCACTTGGACCCAACCAACAACCAGCAGCAGCATCAGACTGGTCAGACCATGTCATTGTAGTCTCATTTCACTCTAGTTACTCACGATTCTATGGAAGCGCGATGGAAGGGCTTGATTCTTTTCCCTTTGCGCTCTCGGTCGTGGTCGCACCACACACGCGGATTGCTTGTGCCACTCGCATCCACCCACCCACTCGCGCAATCCTCCGTTGAACGGTCCGCCTGGTCTCGCCGCTGCCGTCTGTCCTTCAAGCATTTGGCGAGAAGCGCACTAACCCACAACCACCTCAACGCGTCACGCTTGACACGCAGCCAGAAACAGCCGACGCAGAGCAAACCAACCAACCGCAACAACTGCGATGCTGGACGAGTACCCTGTGGATGAGCGCGACATCCCGTGCGTGCGGATCTCGCCACAGAAACTCGAGGAGTGGCGCGAGGTCGGCTGGGCCGAGGTTTCGCGCGCCATCACGCAGCGCAACTCGTGGTACTTCCAGTTCCAGGAGAAGACCCAGGAGGGCTACGAGCAGATCGCGGACAAGGACAACTTGGTCGCGTTCGCGCGCGGCGTGCCGGACTCGCAGCACAAGAACGTGCTCATCCGCGCGTCGCTCGAGACGACTCTGGACGCGATCATCTACGGCCTCTACAGCGAGACCACGTACGACGAGCGCTGTTCGTTCGCGCACCTGTACGAGGACCACTTTTTAGACGGCGGCGTGTTGCACGTCGGCAAGACGCGCACGCACGAGGACCCGTTCGGCTTTGTCGGCGTCAAATGGGTCGCGTTCCGTTCGCCAGCACCGGCAATCGTCGCGTCGCGGGACTTTATCTACTTCTCGTACTCCGGCACAACGCGCGATGCGAATGGCCAGCGCGTACTCTTCCGTATGCTGCGATCCATGCCGATGGACGGCGTTGACGTCCAAGAGCGCAAGAACAACAACCTCGTGCGCGGCAAGATCTCGTACTTGTACCTATATCGCGAGAACGGCTCGCGCACGGAAGTGTCGGTCCAGGCGCTACACTCGACCGCGGGCAGCCTGCCGTCCTGGGCAGTGACGAAGACGATCTCGTTTTCCTTTGGGGGCATCTTAAACCTCGTGACTGTCGCAGAAGCCAAGATCTTGATGCTCAACGGCACGGCGTCGACCCAGGGCGTATCGATGCTCTCGTCGAGCAGCAGCAGCGGTGGTGGCTCCAAGTCGTCGTCGAGACCCTCGAACGGATCGTCGTGTGGGGTCTGCTTCCGCCGCTTCCGCATGATGCGCTCCAAGCGCTCGTGCAAGGGGTGCCACCGCTTCGCGTGCAAGTCGTGCACCGTCAAGCTCAGCTTCCTGGACCAGTACAAGGAGCGGTCCGACACGGGCGTGCTGCCGCTGCGCTTCTGCCTGAACTGCATGGTCAAGGCGCGCACCGAGCGCCAGGAGATCACGGCGCACATGCTGCGCGACGACTCAGTCGACATTGACGATGACTTCAATGCGCTCGACATCTCGATTTGTAAGTGTTTGATACCGGTTTCTTCGCTTGATTTGCCACACTGCCAGCCATGGAGACTAACATATCTTCCTTACCTTGCGTCTGTAGATCGCGAGACTTTGAAGACAAAGTACCTCGATGTGCTATCCGACGATGAAGAAGAGATTGGAATTGGTGACGACATCCTCGATGACATTGACGACATCCACGACGTCGAGTACGTGGAGGAGCCTGTCCCAGTAGGCTCAACAACTTCTTCGCGAGGGGAACAGCAGCAGTTCATGAGCTCTCGCATCAAGGTCAAGTACGAGCCGAACTACAGCGCCGGCGAGAGCTTTGAAGGCACGAGCGTGATGTCGTCAAACCCGAGCCTCACGTCGTCGAACCCGAGCTTCGCAAGCAGCAGCATGTCGTCGTCGTCGCTCAGCGGCTCGCTGCCATTCACATTGTTGGCCTCTCAACCCCACCTGAGTCGCCAGAACTCGGGCTCGGACTTTCACCCGTACCACTCCAGCCGCGGAGCGTCTCGACCTGGGTCTGGGAATGGAAATCAGTCTGCGTCGTCGTCCGGTTTGAAGAAGACAGCGTCGTGGACGAGTCAGAAAAGCCAGGAAGCCGACGATCTCGAGCAGACCTTCCGTCTGCGCATGATGCTCTTCCCGAACGAGTCGGAGGAGGAGATGCGTATGAACGCGATGCCGAGCCAAAGATCACAGGCGCCTCTCACGCGACTGTACGGCTAGCGGGGTCTTGCGTTTCGGGACCGCTGTGATTAATGACGTAGCGTAGTCGGACGGCTTTACTGTGGGTGGCGGTACTGAAGCCACCATGTGTCTCTATGTGTGAAGTTAGTTTTGGTTGTTGGTGAGCCGTGCGGTGTGGCTTTGTTCTGGCGTGAAAGTGAGCGTCAGCATGATAGGTTAGGAACAAATAATAAAGTAAGCAAGTACCTCGTACGAAGTAGGAGATCGGAGTCTTCATGATCATCTATTACGAGCTTTGCATTTGAGCAGGTGAATTTGATAAACTGTATTTGCTACTAGATTAAGAAGTCTTGGTCACCACTCGCTCTTCAGTGCTGACTTGAGGTGGACCAAAATGGCAAAAGGATGGGATGGATAACGTGATGGGGTACAATTGGAAGTACGATGCCCCACTGGCGCTGCAATGTATGCACTGTATGTATGTATACCTACTCCGTAATTGTTGTCGACGGCGGCAGTGCTAGGCGCGGTTGGTGGTCCTCGAGCGTGATGAACTCGTTCTGCGGGGGTGGCGGTGGACGGTACTGCGCATGCGCGTTGCTGTTCATCATCATCTTCTGGCCCTCGATGATCATGGACCGCAGGATCGCCTGCTGTGCTGCGATCGACTCCTCCATTTTCACGAAGCTCGTCGGGATCGGGTTCACATTCACAACATCTTCGGCTTCTTCCAACAGGATCATCGGATTCTTACGAGCGACCTCGTTCGGGTCTTCCAACAGGATCATCGCATTCGTATTCGCGTTCGTATTCGCATTCGCATTCGCATGTCCATAGTTTTCTTTATCGTGGCGATCCCATCGCGCGTCTCCGAACGAGTTGTTCGAGTTGTCGCTGTAGCCGCTACTCACTGAGGCATCCGAGCCCTGGCGATGACGATCGAACGCGCTGCCGCTGTGGTTAGATCGCACGCGAAGCCCCTCGGCCTGGTGGCTTGATCCTGAAGCGTTTGCAACACGCAAATCCTCTTCGATGTCACCTGGCTTGCTGCCCATCGCAGTGAGCACCTTCGAGGACCAGCCGTAGTAGTTGATAGCGTTGCCTTTCTCCGCAGCACCAGATCCCCCCGAGGAGTTCGACGCGAACGAAGACGTGCTTCCGGTGGTAAACGGACGGGCATTCGCATCTGATAGACTCGCGCGCTCGTCGAGGTACACTTCACTGTGGCGATCGTAGTTGCTTACTTCGTACGCCTCTTCTGCAGCAGAGAACGCGGATTGGTTCTCCATGACCGCGAGGAGCGCGTTTCGTCGATCCTGGCGGCACTTGTTCACACATTTCAAGCAGAACTTCTCCGAGCTGGTGATCAAATTCGTCCCCGTCTCTGGTTGCATGCCTGGCGGCAGTTTGATCGACAGAATGGTCAGCTCCATCGTGCAGGACGTGCACATGATCTCTGCACAGACTCGGCAGTGGTGGCGGGATCGAAGTAGGTTGAACGACTTGAAGCACACGCTACATGCTGGTCGCTCGTTGTTCGGCACCCACTTCTTGTCGGTGATCAATCGGCTCTTGACAATGTACTTCGCGTCAGCAGCAGTGCTCAGGTTCATGACCACGTTATATAGACTAGTCACCATGCGGTTGGCCAACCATGACGGAGTCGCTTTCCCAGAGAACTGCGTGTTCGTAGACAACGAAGCGTCCACTCGCCCGCTTCCTGGACCCATCGATCGGAAGAGATGAACCCACGAGACCTGATTCCGCGCAAAACCAAAGTTGCACTCGTCACCCTTGTACTCCTTTATGTTGATCGATTGGGAGATTCGCGCGAGGATCTTCTGGCCCTTCGAGTCCTTGAACGTCTTGCACATATCCACAACGAGCACGTCGCGCACCGCGTACACTGAATCTACCGAGGACTGGAACGCCATCCATTTCACGCCGAGGAATTGGAACGGATCTTCAAAGCTCGCTGTCTCTGCCACATGCAACACCGCGCCGTCCAAGAAACTATCCTGGTAGATATGCGCCATCAGGATACGTTGGTCGTCCGTGTTGTCGCAGTTGAGCGCATACGCCAGCTCGTCGAGTGTGCAATCGAGCTTCGCACGCACGAGCGCATTGCGGCTCTGCGCGTTCTTGGTGTCCGTGCCTCTCTGTCGGTAGATGGTGCAGTTCTTCTTCTCCACTTCCGCTTTCCACTTCTGCTTCTTGAGCTGCGGCGAGAGCGTCGGGTTCTCCATCCACAGGTGATTGCTACCGATCGCCTGCTCCGCCATCTGCACTGCGCGCTTCTTGAGCACCGTGTACTGTTCGCCCGTGAGTGTCACGCGCGGCAAGTGGTCGTCCTCGAGCGGGAACCGGAACGACTCGCCCGTCTCCTTGACGCGAATCACGCGGCCCGTGCGCATCCAGCCGATGCCGCCGCGCGCCTCGCTGTCCATACTGCTAAAGTTGTAGTTGAGCGGGATCCCGCCTGTGACTCCACCAGGGGCACCGAATCGATTGTTGTTGTTTGTCGAGACGCTGCCGCGGTGGCTGCGTGAAGAGTGCGTGTAGTACGAGTCGTCCAGCGGAATGAACACATCTGCGACACCCGGACCTGCTGCTGACGCAGGCGCTGTCGCTGATAAGCCACTACCGCTGCCGCCAAACACGAGAGGCACTGTCATCTGCTGCTGCTGTAGCGTGCCGTCGTCAAAGCTGCCGCTGCTGCTGATCGTGCTCGCGTACGAGTTGTTGGGCCGCGCGCTCGGGATCACCGCCGTGGCCGCGGGCACCTGGAAGACCGAGAACGAGCTGGCGACGACCGGTGCCGCGCTGCCGCTGTTGCTGCCGCCTCGGTAGCTGCTCTGCGTCCGCGCCGCCATGGACGCCGACGACGTCGCCGCCGTGGCGGGCACCTGGTAGACTGAGAGGGAGCTGGCGGCCACCACGTTGCCGCCGCGGTTGCTGCCGCTGCGGTTACTGCCGCTGCTGGTCGACATGCTAAGTGCTGATACTCACGCGATTGCTGTGCGCCTTCGCGTGATCGTGTGTGTGTGTGTGTCTATTTGTTTGTATGAGCTGTGTGCGTGGCTTTGCGGATTCCGCACTCGCGTGGTTGCAAAAGTGTGGGAAAGGATGAATTTCACGGCATCAAAGGTACGGTCAAAAGCTGAGCGAGCGAGCGGGTTTCCCTCTGGCAGATTTGCCGATTTGGACACAAGCAAACAGAAAACCTGTGATAATCAATTTACTTGTCTATATTGGACTTACGTTTGCGAGTGAAACGTATAAAATGAATCCTGACATCTTATATAATGGGTAAAGTCGATAATGAACAGAAGTTGCCGAAAATGGTGGCCGATTCTGGCTTTGCCGGTGGACCCTTGCTCGTGCCAGATGGTGATGTTGACGGGTGGCGTACTGTTGCACGTCTCTCTGAATATCAAGACATGTGGATTATCAGCTCAAGGCACGATATTGACCTTTGTCTTTGTAGGCTCTAATCGTGTTTTGATGCTGGCGCAGCTCATGAATGGGTTCGCATTCGTCGTTTTGCAAAAAGCCTGTTGACGATCCTGCATTGCTTTTGGCTTTGCCGCAACGCAAGACCACTCCAAACGTGCATCTCTCAAATAGCAAAGCCAAAAAGCGCAGCATAACGGCTCGACAGCCAAATTCAGCAGCAAGTCTTCCAAGTTTTCTTCAAGTCCTTCAAAAGCTCACTCATTCGCTCAGCTGTGTGTGTATGCGCATGTGGGCGGCAGTTTGACTTGACTTGAGGCGGGGGGCATCCGAGTCGTGCGTGCTGGTGATGCAACACGCGACGTTCATGCGATTGCACACGTACTGAGAAGCAACGATTGGCGCATAGACGACTGACTCGAGCTCGTGTGGCTTGCGTCTCTGCTGCTGATGCGTCGCAGAGGACATGGTGATTTTTTCTTTCTATGTGTCGAGAGAGCAAGCGACACCAACTGCATAATAACAGTGTTGTGTTGGATGCACGAACACAAGTGCACAACAGATAGCGAAAGCCGCAAATGAAGCAGAACAGGCGTCCGCATCGTTGGGCATTTGAGGACGGACGTGGATCCAAAAATGCGCTTGTAAAGGAGGATCACGTCTATTGCAAATGGCACACACACACACACCTTGTCTTCTTCATCAAACTTATTCGGGAACCCCTGGCTCAAGCCACTTGACGCTCTCTGTTGTTACTGCAATCGCTGCGGTGCCAGCATACTTAGCCTGTCTACTTGTGCATGGAGCTCATGTACGGCGACTTGTACGCCGCCACGCGCTCGTGCGCCTCGGCCACGTACAGCGAGCGGAACGGGATGTTGATGAGTTTCTTGTACTGCAGAGAATCCAAAAGACGCATACAAAATATGTAAGTCAAAGGGGCAACCACCGCAGATACAACCCAAAGACCATCGAACATACCGCCAAGGTGCCGTATACCATCAGCACAAAGCCCAAGAGCTCCACCCTAAGAACATGCACATTCACAAATCGGTTAGCAATCTCAAACAGGTACACTCCCCATGCGTTGCAACCAGCCAGGACGCACCAACTGTAGAGTGTCCACTGCTCGCCCGCCGAGTTTGGGCCCTGCCACTTGAGCACGTAGTAGACAAAGAGGCTGAGCATCCACACACCGAGCGTGCGCAACGTCTCGGCGATGCTGCGCATGACTGCCGACAGGTGCTTGGTGACGTAGTTTGCGGTCACGTTGAGCGTGCCGACCGCGACGATGTACGCGACGATGAGCATCACAAGCGTCGGTGAATTGCTCACTTTCACGAACGAGTCGTAAAAGTCCTCGTGCCAGATCTTGGAGAAGCCCGTGGTGCTCGGCGGCGTGAGCGTGAGCACGGGGATGAGCACGATGTAGAAGACGAGTCCCCAGAGCCCCTCGAGCCCCACGAGCAACATCGGACTCACGTTCAGTGCCACCATCATGTGCTCCTCGACCACGATCTGCAGCGCGCAGAGCACCTGGCCCGCGATGATAAAGCCGAGGCCAATCAACGCATTCCAGGAGTCCGTGTCCGACTCGGCCTGGGTCTTGGTGGTCTCGCTATTGTCGCCGTGGCCGACTCCCGCCCAGCCCACCAGCACGACCGAGACTGCGACGATAAAGATGCTCATGTAGTGGTATCCGTACAGGCGCTTGCCCATGAGCCGCACCGAGAAGATCGCGCTGAAGATGATCACCGAGCCGCGTGCCATTTGGAACACCGAGGACGAGATCCAGAGCAGTCCGACGTTCGCGAGCACGGTCTGCAGCAAGTCGAGCAGCGACGGCAACGCGACCGCTGCCATGGTCTTGAGCGACACTCCGGTCTCTGGCGTCGCAGTCGTCGTTGACTTTGGTAGCAGCGGCTGCGACTCCTGGTCGCTGCCACCCTGCTGACGCGCTGCAGCCTGGCGCTTCTTCATCGCGGCAGCCTCAGGCGTGTTCATGTACTTCTTGCCGGCCTTGCGCAGGCGTACGAGTGGTGTCGCGAGGTAGTCCGCGTGGGTCGCGGCCTTGCGCAAGTACAGGAACACGAGCACAAGCGCCATGGCGAGCTTCATCTGCAGCACGCCGAACCAGGGCTTGTCGAACGGGCAGAGCGTCGTGAGTGCCGCCTCGGTGCCGTTCGCGGACGGCGGCGCGTTTAGGTCCGTGCAGAGCTCCGTGCCGTGCGCGCGCACGCCGTATTCGGTCTTCATGATCACCGTGCTGAACGTGCCGGAGATGAGCATCGCGAGGCCGTAGAGGTTGCCCTCGCGGTGACTCGACGCGCTCACGGGCATGCTTGCTGCTGCTGTTGAGCTGTACTGGGCTGTGCAGGCTGGGGGTCACGTGTTGTGTCGAATTGTGATTGATGTGCATGGGGGAGCCAGCCAGTCGCTTTTGGCTCATTCGTTGACAGAAAACGAAAGATGTTCAAGATGCGACCTGATTGGCTGTAAATAGGCTCGATGAGTCATTATTCACGGGATGAGGTATTCACGGCTATAAAACCGTAAATACTGTGAATGTGCTTAGTCCCAAACTTGGCAAATAGGTATGCGAATCCATTAATTGAATTGATGATGATGCAATTACGAGCATGAACAGCAATTTGTGTTGACGATATACCAGCACTTCGCACTGCACATGGTGCCTTAATGTATACAGGTGAGTGAGTGTGAATCGATTGGCTACAACAAGGACAAGGCTCCACTTGATAGCCTCCAGGATCGTCAAAGGCTGCATGTGGAGCCAACAAATATCATTCACTTGTTGCATATCCTGTCCGCATAAATCACCTGATGAAGAAGGAAAAAGGATAATTTTGATGTTCGTGATCTTTACAATGTGCATACCCTGTCCAAAGCGATCGCTGAACCAGTAAAAAATCCACATTTGAATATCCTGCTGTTGCTGTTGAGAATTTTCTTCATTGCACACTTCAAGCAATGGGTGCATGGCGCAAATGGCGCATGCCGCGCAAGAGGACTTATAATGAGAAGAGAAGACGAAGAAGCCATCAATAAGTTCATTCCCCAATCCGCCAGCAACACCAGAGATCACAACACGAGTAGCAGCAGCAAACAGTATGGGAAACTGCATCGGTCTCGGCAAGGGCAAGGACGCCGTGGAGGTGGTTGAGCTGCAGTCCCCACTGGCGCAGCAGCAGCCGCCACCAACAGCAGCTAAAAAAGGAGCGCGAGGCAGCAAACCCCTCAAGAGCGGCACGGTGGGTACTGCGGCATCCAGAGGCGGCGACTCGTTCGTGGACGTGCTCTTCTTCCCGGACCCGGGCATGCCGTGCAAGAACTTCCAGTCCGAGAAGGGCTGCACACGCAAAAACTGCAAGAAGATCCACGATGAAGGCTCGTCGCTGCTCACGCTGCTCGACTACCTCAACAACTGCAAGAAGACCATGGACATCTGTGTGTTTACCATCACGTGCGATGAGGTATGTGGGGCGATTTGGGCTTGCTTGGTTATGTGTGAGAGTGCTAACGACTTTTCTCTATGTGTGTTTAGATTGCAGAGTGTGTGCTGGCAGCGCATGAGCGTGGCGTGGTCGTGCGCGTAATCTCGGACGACGACATGGCGAAAGGAAAGGGCTCGGACATCCAAAAGTTCATTGACGCGGTACGTTAGCTTGGATGCAAAATGGGTGGATGCGAATGGCTGCTCATTGAAGGTTGTAATGCTAATACTGCTCTTGGGTTTTCGTTGGTCTGTCTGAACAGGGCATCACAGTGCGAGACGACAACTCTCGGACGTACATGCATAACAAAGTGAGTTGGTCACGTGCCTTGCTTTATTGCATATCTATTTGTTCTTCTAACCAATCGGTGTGCTTGTGTTGCGTGCAGTTTTGTATCATGGACAACAAGATCCTCCTGAATGGTGAGTCGCCATTGTCTCTACAATTGCTCAGCAGTACAGTCTATTCTCGCATCTAACACAGTTCTTGTCTTATTCTGCTATGTGCCTCTTCTTGCCGCCAATAGGATCCTTCAACTGGAGTCGTCAGGCTGTCGTGGGCAATCAAGAAAACCTGGTGATCAACGCCGGTGGCCCCATCATTCGTACGTGACATTTGTTGGTCCTAGGAATCGTATCACTCTTTAGGTGTTGAGTGTGGTGAGGATACTGATAGCTATGTGTGTGCACCTGAACCTATTTGGTCTTGAATCAGGTCGCTTCCGGGATCAATTCGAGAAGCTCTGGCAAGCCTACGACCGCTGAGTACGGCAGCACTCGCACGCTCACGTCTCACCAAGTGACCAGACGAAAACACAGCTCCAAGGTCATCAATATCCATCCAGCAGCCAGCCAGCCAGGCGTCCTATCGGCCAGCGTTGCCAAGTCAGCCTGCCAGCCAAGATGTCGCCTATGCACAGATCGAATGTGTACAAGGAGGAGGGAGGAAACATCACTTAATAGTTAGCCAAGTTCATGCACAATAGAGCGCCATTATCTTAATGCTCTTGCATACAGCCCAAAAGTGGTAGTCCCCAAAACATACAAAAACCAAGTCATGAGGGAATAACAGAGTTTTGGCCAACAAGCAATCGCTTTAAAGTTTAATTTCAACCAATCAGCGAGAACAACTGGATGTGCTCCATTCATCCATCCTTGTTTCAAAGGAAACGGCGTCAAGCACAGCAAATCAACTGATCTCCACCCGAAGGTAGAAGCAGACAGAGCCGATGATGATGCTGCGCAACCTGCGCCGCTCGAGCCTCGCAGCGTCACTGCAGCCGCGATGGAATACGCGCGCGCTGTCGGCTGCTGCGCCTCCAGTAGCGGACGCGACTGCACCGGAAGTCAGCGAGCGTCTCGACACACTCGAGCGCATTCAGGCGACACCAGCGCGCGAGCGCTTCCGCGTGGCGCTCGTCGGTCGCACGAACGTCGGTAAGTCCACGCTCTACAACCGCCTCACGAAGACGCGATCTGCGATCGTGCACAATGTGCCCGGTACGACTCGCGATCGGCGATACGCAGTGGCGCACTTGGCGAGCATGGAGTTCGACGTGATTGACACAGGCGGTCTCGAAGACGCGCCATCTGGAACGTAAGTGGATATGATTGGGTTTCTGTGTGTTGCACCCCACCTAGTTCCTTGTATGTCGGTATTAAACATTTGTCGTCGATATGCTATTTAGCCTGGAAGAAGGCATGCTCGAACAGACGCGCAAGGCCGTGCACGAGGCCGACTTGGTGTTCTTCCTGGTGGACGGTCGTCAGGGCGTGACGCCCATCGACTCGCATTTTGCGCGGTGGTTGCGTCGAGAGAACCCGGCGGCACCTGTGCATCTGGTCGCGAACAAGGTTGAAGGGTACCCGGACCGCTGGGAGGACTCAATGAACGAGTGCTACCAGCTCGGCTTGGGCTCCGCGATCCCGCTGTCGGCAGAGCACGGCGAAGGGATTACGAACCTCATTGACGTGCTCATCCCTGCGTACGATGCTCACGAGAAAGAGCAGGACGAACTACTGAAGGACATCCCAAAGGAGGAGGGCGTCACGACTGAAGAGGAAGAAGACGTACGTAATTGCATTGAGGTGATTGATGTAGATGGTGGACCGGCACATAGTGTGTTCACTAACACTCGAACGTTTATGGTGATGTTTGCTTGGTGAATGCAGTCTCGAACAATCCGCCTCGCGATCGTCGGTCGTCCGAATGTCGGAAAGGTGAGGTAGACAGAACCAGTCGCTTTGTTACATGCGACTCGCAGGTACTGACATCTGATTATGTATTTGTTATTTGCCACTACGCGCAGTCCACATTGCTCAACCGAATCGTGCGTAAGGAGCGCGTGCTGACTGGACCAGAGTAAGTGTCCGACCATAGGAAATCCTTCTCTCATTATTATGTCATATTGCTAACAGTGTCGTTATTGGCATCTTCTCCCTTCTTTCTTGCAGACCTGGCGTGACCCGCGACTCGGTGGAAGTACCGTGGTCGTTCCGCGGACAGCCCATCAAGCTCGTGGACACGGCGGGCATCCGCAAGTATAGCAAGCGTGACCACGAGAACCAGATCGAGAACCTCTCGGTGCGCGACGCGTTCCGTGCGATCGACTCGGCGCAGGTGGTGATCGTCGTCGTGGACATCAGCCAGGAGAAGCTCATTCACATGGACCTCACGATCGCGCACAAGGTGATCGAAGAAGGCCGCGGGTTGATCATTGCCGCGAACAAGGCAGATTTGACTGAGGACTCAGAGTACGAGATGCAGCGCATCCGCGATGAGCTGGGCGGGTCGCTCGCGCAGGTGAAAGGCGTCCCGGTCGTGCCAATCTCGGCGCTGACTGGTAAAGGTATCCGCAAACTGCTTCCAGAAGTGTACGTTGCATTGTACAACCTACTGTTTAGCTTGGCTCTTTAGCATGGGCTGGACGAAATGGTGAACGATATCTTTACGTGTGTGCTCATTATGACAACACAGGATGAAGGCGTACGAGAAATGGGACCTGCGCGTGACCACGGGCCGCCTGAACCGCTGGATGAAGGCCATGGCGCGCCACCACCCGCCACCAACCGTCAAGGGCAAGACGATCAACGTCAAGTACGTGACCCAGGTCAAGAGCCGCCCACCGACGTTCGCGCTCTTTGTCAACAAGCCGAACGAAGTCCCAGAGTCTTACCAGCGGTGCGTAGTCCAAGTTGCTCTGATCCTTCCTCTCTATCATAGGAGGCCACTGTAGATATCCTATATATTGGTGGTGGTGGCGAACTCAATTTGATTGTCGCTTTGTATGCGGATGGATGGATTGTGCAGATTCCTGCTGACCCAGTTGCGCGAGGAGTTCGACATGGTGGGCGTGCCGGCGCGCCTGCTACTGCGCGGCAACAGCGAGTCGAACCCTTTCGAGAAGCGCACCAATTTCAAGAAGCGCACGAGCAGCGTCACGCACGGCAAGGCGCGCAAGAGCCAGAACCCGTCGCCAAAGAAGTAAAAAAAACAGGGGTCATTTCAGCATGTGAAAATGGGTTGATTATTTTTTGAAGATGAGGATACCAGTGAATAGATAGAGACACCGACAACAACGCACTCGTGATTTGTTATACAGAAAATCCATATTGCTGCTGTTATGCATATCCTTGCTCATTAATCGTTGTTCATCAAATAGCAAAAACACGCAGATCCAAGCTCTTCGCACTGCGCGAGCCACCTGCGTGACGCGCAGCAGCCCTCGTCGCTTTGTTTCATCCTGATGAACGCCTCGTCCAGGCACTTGAAGACGCAGCACACGCTTGTGACGACGCCTTCTCGTCCTTACACGACCACGCCACGAGCTCCTCTCCATCTGCCGGTCGGTATCCACGCCACCGCATTACGCCTCAAGTCGATTGACCCCTCTCTCTCCGCTTCTGTCTCTCTATCATCCTCTCTCGTCAAGTACCCCCTGTGTTGGGTCACTCGCTCGCTCGATCGCTTGTCGCGCGGAAAGGAGCTTAGCCCTGGAAGTCTGGGAAGCACTGCGCGAACGTGAAGCCCTTAGACGAGTGCTTGCTCTCAAAGTGGTCGTTCAGCATCTTGACCTGCACGTCCGTCCGTCCATAGAGTAAACGAGATAGATACACACGCATGCACAATCAGAGACCGAGTTATACATATAGGATACAGCAGGAAGGCGCACACGCATGCCACCAAAACAAGCGCATGTATAACCCAGCAAGCCACAAGTACGTACGTTGGCGGTGACCATGAAGGTAGTCATGCAAATCTTGCACTTGGTGCTCTCCTTGTCGGCGGCCATCTTGCCCTTGTTCTCCGCGTGGTTCTTCTGCTTCATGTCCTTCATCTTCTTGGCCATGTTGCGCTCGCGCGCCTCCTTCGACTTCTGTCCGTTGCCGCCGCCCATTGTGATAGATACGCTGATAGAGAAGGTGCTGAAGAACTTGTCTTCTTGAGCTTGTGCTTGGGCGTCTGTGCTGCTAGTTTGCTTTCTGAAGAGCTGCTGCCTGTTCGCTTTGCTTTGCTGGCTCACCTTTCCAGGCAAATTGGGTGGGTGCGCGCAGGATCACGGTGAGAGGTTGCGCGAAGGTCGCTCGACGACACTGAACTCCTGGATCAGGTGAAGCATGATGTCGCAGGAAGGTTGCATCAGCGGCACCAGCTCTGCGTGGCTGGCTGGCTCACTCTCCCAAACGAAGCGACGCCAGTGGATCCAATCAGATCACGAGTCATGCGCGTGCAAGAGATACGCCTCAGGCTACTCGCTCGCAATTCAACAGACAGATGGTCAATGATCAGGTCCAAGCACTTTGAGTGTGAGAGGTGCGGATGGCGCGGCACCCCACCTAGCTCCCTCATGCGCACCAGGCGAACGACATTCAGCATTCGAAATGGGTTCACTATTCCATTCGTCAGCGTGACCTAGTGAATGCGAATATGGACGGATTCGGCAAGCAAGTGGCATTTCATATCGATATTTCCATTATTGAAGCGAAAACTTTCAATGCTAACCAAATGATTGAAAGAATGAAGGAGGGAGACAACGTGAGGGATTGATTCGCCAGCCCTGGCAGAGGGAGCAGCAGGTCCCTCACCAACGCCAGAAAAATATAAGCACTGCGATTGCATTTAGCAACTAGCGATGCATGTATGGAAAACTGCATCCCTGCGCTGGAAGGTGCCCCATCACTGATCTCGACGCAGCCCATGGATGATGCTCTCACGATCCTCCTCCTCCTTCGCTTCTCTCACCGCTTCACACGCATATATATTCGTCCTTCTCGAGCTCGTAGCTCCTACGAGCACATGAATCGCTCACCCTCTACTTCTCGGTCTTGTCAGCTTAATGGGAATAGAAGCGAGCAAGCTCCAGCACTTCTTTTTATCAACTTGGTCGCTTGTTCTACGATTCTGCTGGGGCCAAGTGCGGGAAGCACTGCTCGATCTTCATGCCCTTCGAGTTGTGCTTGCTGTCAAAGTGCTCGTTCAGCAGTTTGACCTGCACATTCGGTACACACATACACACACAAATAGTAGCGTGTGGTTAGTTTAACGCACATACATACACATCTTCCATGAAACAGAGAAAGCCGTCCAGCCGATAGCTAGCTACGTACGTTGGCCGTGACCATGAAGGTGGTCATGCAGATCTTGCACTTGATGTTATCGTTGTTGACCTTGCCGCGGTTCTCCTTGTGCTCCTTCTGCTTCTGGTCCTTGAGCTTCTTCGCCAAGTTGCGCTCACGCGCCGCCGCCGACTTTGCTCCGTTGCCGCCGCCCATTAACTTCTTCTGTCTTGTTTGCTTCTTGCTGGGCAAATGCCGAATAATAGGGTCGCTTGTGACTGCTGGCTGAGAATGCGAGGAAGTGGAGACGAAGGTTGCACGAATGTATCCAAAGCGCTTGTCATTTTGGGTTTGCCCCACTTCACAATCTCATTCTCACAACACTACAATTCAAGCAACATTTTGATGAATGTGACGCGAAGGTTGCGGTGAATAGACGACGGACCTCGAAACGACGTCGTAATTGGTCAGGCAATTGGCAGATCCAATGAGAATGAGCGCGCGTGAATGAACAGCTCCATCGCGCCCACACGACACTCTATTAGCGCACTTGCGAAGGTTGCTCTATGAACAGCAAGGTCGCACCAGCGCTTGCAGAGTGCAGATGCAAGTGCGCATACACTCTGCGCCATCCAACCAGCAGCAGCAGCCCCAATCCCAGTCCAAACAGTCAACTCCACCACCACCACACAGATGCAAGCACGTACTTCGTGAACAACTACAGTCAGAAGCAGCAGCAGCAAGAGAAGACACCCAACGACAGGCAACATGACGACTCGCTGGGGCTCTTGCAGCTCAAAGTGCGCTCGCTGGAGAAGTACAAGACCAACTACGAGCTGCTCTGCGGTCAGCTCGGCGAGCTCAACGCGCAGATTGGACTGCAGCTCGAGCAGCACGAAGCCGATGTCTCATCGTTCAATGCGACGATCGTAGTGTTACAGAGCAGCAACAGCGACCTCGAGCGAGCACTCCGGGAGAGTCAGTCACTGCTCGAGACCCAGCGGCAGGTGGTACAGCAGGACCGCGCGTACTCGGAGCGCGTGCACTCGCAGCTGAGCACTGCTGCCGAGTTGTTGAAAGCCACCGAGAAGCGTATCGAGAGCAAGGAACAGACGCTGGCGTCCCAGGTCAAGGAACTGCAGACTGAGTTAGAAATGAGCCAGAAGGAGAACGAGGCACTCACGAACCAGAGCAACCATCTCCAGCATGAGCTGCTCACGCATAAGCAAAGTTTCAGTGAAACACTTCAGACTGAAGCCCAGAAGCGAGAGAAACTTCGGTTTAAGCTCAATCAACAGGTTTCCGGACTACAAAGCGAGGTCAACAGTTTAGCAAGCGAGCTCAAGACGCAGCGCTCGCTGACGCGCAATGCAAAGAAGCAGCTCGCCCACCAAACGTCAGAGAACGAGGCGCTCAAAAAGCAGTTGGGCGGCGTGAAAAACGACGTCGAGAGTCTCTCGGTGATGCTCGACAAGCAACAGCAGGCAGCAAATTTCCAGGACCAGAAGCAGATTCGGTATAAAAAGCAGGTCAAGCAGGCAGAGATGTCCACGTTGCGAGCCAAGAGGGAGCTTGAGAGCTTGCAAGAAGAGCTGACGAGTACCAGTGAGGAGCTGGTGCGCAAGAACGCGAGTGTCGAGGCTCTGCAGATCGAGTTGAGGGCTTTGAGAGCCCAGTTTGAGCAGCAAAAGCGTGAGCTCGACCACTCCATCAGCACTATTAACGATCTGAAAACCCAGATGGCGAGCCTGGAAGAGCAGAACACCGTCGAACGAGGTAAATTGGAGGAGCAGGAGCGCCTGAAAGTGCGTGTCTACCGCAAAGAGCTTCATCAGATGCGCCAGTTGCTCGCGGTGAACCACCAAAAGGCCTCAGAGTCCTCGAAGGACGTCCAGAAGCTCAAGCAAGAGCTCTTCGGCGTCCAGGAGATGCTCCACGCGTACCACAGCAAGCGCGACAGCTGGCGGCAGTACATTGACACAGAGGACACTACGTCCGAGCATGAAGAGGAAGAAGAAAGACGAGGACGAGGACGTGTAGACCCAGGCAAGGCCGAAGAGTCTGTGCTCAAGTGCGCGATCATGGAGCAAGTCAGGGCGGCGATGGTGCATTCGGCTCCAGTTCGAATCAAGAAAGGGAGATTGAAGAAGTGAGACTGAAAGAGGCTTTGAGGCTATGAAAGGATGCCGGGAGAGATGTACTCATTAAAGGCTACCGAGTGGTGGCTAGATTGCTACTTTGCCTTATTGCTGTGGCCATTGACACTGGACTTGGCGTTCCTTACGAGCGTCTCGTACCGGGTCTTGAGTTTGTCAAACTCTTGGCGCAGAAACTGGTTCTCCACCTGCAAATCCTGCACTTCCTGCGCCAGATCCTCGTCGTCACCATCGCCACCCTCAGCGCGGGCTCCTCCAGTGTGGCGATTGCTCAACTGCTGCTGAGAAATCTCCAAGTCGTGGAGGCGGTTGCTCAATGCCGCGATTTGGTCCTCTTTCGCCCTCAGGCTCTCGCGGAACGTTCTCCGGAGTGCTTCAACCTCCGCGTCGTGCATCGTGTCGCCTCCGGACTGGTTTTGACTCTGAGGCGATAGTGAAGAAGAAGAACCAGGGCCAGTGGGATTGGTATTGGTGCTGGTTCCTCTTCCAAGTGCTGGCATCCCAGGTTTCCTCTGGTATCAAAGAGGGAGGCTCAAGAGTGTCAGTATCAAGGTATTAAGAGCTTAGCAATTAAGTACCATGGCATCGTTTAATGAGAAACGTACTGGTATGCGGGAGATCATCGCAGCGGCGTCATCGCTGAGCGCTGGTAGCATCGAGGGCATCATGGGCGGCTGCTGCTGCTTGAGTTGGCGCAGCTGCCGCTCTTTCTCCTCCAGTTGGCTCTGCAGCGCCTTGACGACTTCCTGGAGACGCTCTTTCTCAGCCTACGAGTCATAGGTGGCAAGAACGTGACACTCAGGCTTTAATCAGAATAGACACTTCATACAAATGGCACTAACCGCCATCGTCCGGTACTGCGAGGCTTCGCTCGGCACGGGCATCCCCGACAACAGAGCCATCGACTGGCTCGACAGAGTACCCTGCTGCCGCTTGTACTCTGCGACCATACTCCGCAGTCTCTCCAGCTCCTCTTTCTGCTGCGCTGCTGGCAATTGTGAGCTTATGCTCTCGGCCGTGCGCACGCGTTTGACTTCCTGGACTTTGGTCTTCCAGGTCGCGAGCTGCCTCTGCAACGCGTCGACGAGCGCGTCGTCGTTATTGGATTTGTCCACGAGCAGCTGGAATTTGGATTTGCTCTCCTGTTTCTCCTTCTCCAGCGTCTGGGTACGCGACTTGAGGCCGTCGTACTTCTTGGTCAGCTGCGCCAGCTTCTCCTGCATCTCGTCGCGCTCGAGCGTGAGTTTGTCCACGAGCTTCTGCTTTTGTGTTTGCTGGCCCGCGAGCTCCTGCTGCGCACGCAGGTCGACATTGTTCGAAGGTGCCCCATGCATTGCACTGCCACTGCTACTGTTAGTAGAATTCGCGAGCTCGGCCTCCAGCTTCTTCACTTTCGCCTTGAGCATCACGATTTGCTGCGCGCGACCGCGCTTGCCGACCGTCCCGTCCGCGCTCTCGAGGATCTCGTCAATTGACACGTCGTCGCCCACCTCGCGCTGCAGCGCGCGCTGCAGTTTCTTGAAATCCGACTGGAGTTTGTCGTTTTTTACCTTGAGGTCGTCGAACCTCTTCTTAAACTGGGTGTCGCTCGCTGCTGCTGACGAATTGCTAGTGGTTGGTCGGCTCGCGGGCTCTCGTGGTGAGTCCTTTGTTTGCTGAGGTCCACTTTGTTGGAGCTGGATTTGAGCATTAGCTGCAGCGCGAGCCTGGAACCGCGCGGCCTTGAGCTTGAGGCTCTCGACCTCCTTCTCGAGCTGCTGCTTGGCTGTGTCCATCAGTTTGCACTGCTTGACCGCGTCCACTGCGATCTGCTTCTCACGTTGTAGTGTGCGCTTGAGGTGTCGAAGCGTCTTTGCCTGGTGCACGATCTTGGCGTCTCGAATGTCCTGAGAGAATACAAGTCGATCATTTTAATATCGAAAACCAATATCTAACTGTGTTGGATTGCTCGTAACTTACATGCTCGGCGCCTTCTCTCTCGCGCAGGATGTCCTGCACCATCTCGGGGTTGAGTCCCGGGACTGGAGCCAGCGCCTCCAGTTGGATCTGCAGTCTGTGAGATTTTCGCACAGGTCCGACACATACATGAACATGGTCACAGACATCATTTTGGTATAAGAGGGTTGCTGCTACTACTTCTGAGCTTACGATTTGATCTGGCGCTTGAACTCGGTCGCCTGGGCCACCAGCTGCGCGTTGGTGTTCGTGAGCTGCTGGATATCGTTCACTCCCAGGTTGTCCCACTTGAAGTCGCCCTGGAACGACGTGGCTGAAAGTGGTTGCTGGTCGTTAGGGCCATTGTCCCCACTGTTGTTGTTGTTATCTTCAAGGTCGTCGCCATTATGCTTGTGCTGTTGATAATGCTGAGGTCTGAGCAGGGGTGAGTTGTACACCGGAGCTCTGCGAGAGTCATCAGCATCCGAATCGGAAGACGAGCTGTCGTCGCTCTCGTCGTCAAACTGAGGGACCACGAGGGTTGCAGCCTACAGATAGAGTTCACAGAGTCAACCAAGCAGCCTTATGGCTTATAGGACAGCCCGATTGAACTTTGACAGGAGAGGATCAAGTACTCACTTGCTTGGAGGATGGAGCCTCGGGCCGCCTCAGTGTCACGTCGATCATCTTCTTGCCGTCGGCGAGTACGTGCACGTGAGTACTCTCTACCTCCATGGCGCCACCACCATCCACATGAGGCTTCCTTGGCGCTGCTGCGACTGGGAACGACGGCGTGCTGGGCTTCTTGAGCATCGTGCTTGAGTGAGTTTACTACCAGACAGCAGACAACAATAGCAGCAGCACGACGAGGAGGAAAACGGTTGGTATTTAAGTACCAACTTGAAGTATCAAAACGCTTTTTCTTGCATTGTTTGTTGCACACAGGGTTATTTCTTTAGCGAGCGCTGCTGGCATCATTCAAAGCTCTAGGTTCTTCTTTTCTTCTTCTGCTTCGTTCGCAGACAGAAGAGTGAGTGAGTGAGGTTCTTTCTTATCTCGCCAGCAGCTCCGCTCTCATACTTACTCTCTCTGTTCTTCTTCTCCTGACACTTTGACACTTGACACTTGATACTTGACACTGACACACCAGTTCCCACCCTCTAGCTGGCTCATAATTTCGCTCTCCCGATCACTCGCAGACTCACTTGCCGCGCTCTTTGCTGGACGCGATCGTGAAGTTCGCGAGTTCGTCCATGATGTCGGCTGTCAGCGTCGCTTTCGACTTTGGCGCCGGTGGGGGAGCAGTAGTCGCAGGAGCAGCAGCAGGTGTTGTGGTGCCATTGATACCAGACGCACTGGTACTGGCACCAGAGGAGCTCAACAGAGCAGAAGCTGGTGATGTTGATGATGGCGATGTCGTCGCTGCTACTGGGAAGTGCGGGATCGCGGACGACACGGCCCTCGAGCGCGGGTTGGCCGCCATATCTCGCGCTCTCGCCTCGCCCAGCGCGCTGCTGACCTTGTTGAGCTCGTCGAAGAGGTCCTTGGTCTTGAAGAAGAGCCGCAGGTTGAGCATCCGGTTCGAGTCGATCTGCATCTGGCCGAAGCCGCGGATCTCCACGCGCGAGCCGTCACCTTTCACACCTTTGTAGCGACCGGTGAACGGCCCCCAGTGACGCCACGAGAAGTAGCACTGCGGCGGCTGCGTGTACACCTCAAGGATCTCCATGGGGAACCCTTCGGTGAACGCCTCCGAGAGGATCGCGCGCGGGTCTTTCTCTTCACCTTCCTTCATGTCCACGTCGGTCACTTCAAAGTCGTTGACGAAGAGCAGACCAAACATGTCGTTCTCCTGGATCGCATGTCCGGGGATGCGCTCGCCGTCGTTCACCTGAAGGTAGAAGTACTCCTGGCGCACGCTGATCCAGTCGCTGTACTTGGCCTTGTGGGTCGCCTCCATGAGGAACGTCTGACAGCACTCCTCCACGTAAGATTCGAGCGGCGTGGAATCGTGCTCGCGCAGCTTGTTCTTCATGTACTCGAGGTCCGACAGGATGTACTCTGGAGTCCCATAGCGCCAGGAAATCGTCGTCACCGACTGGTTTGCTGGGTGGTGGTTGGTGGTGTCCATGCCGCCGCGGGTCGGCCGCTTGGCGCCTTTGGCGACCAGCTCGGCCACCTGCTTCTTCGCGAGCGCCATCTTGGAGTCCGAGACCGAGATCGCCGACCCCGCCGCGGCCACGAACAGCAGCACATTGCCCTGGGTTCCGTTGGATGAGAGCGTCGTGTTGAACAGGCCGTTGGCGCGCGCCACGGACGGGTCCGATTTGTGCGACATCGCGGCGTCCGAGATGTCGGACGAGCTCGAGCTCTTCACGGACTGCGAGTCCTCGCGCGACTTGGTGCGCAGCTGACCGCCGGCGTAGGCGCGCGGCGCACCGGAGCTGGTCGCCGAGCTCTGGCTCGCATCCGACCGGGACCGGGACGCGTGCCGGGTGCGCATGTTTTGTGCGTGCCGTGGGGACGCGACAAAGTCCTGCTGGTCTCTCTGGTCTCGCTCTCGATCGTGGTGGCTGCTCACGCCGCTGCCGCCGCTGCTACTCGCGGCCGTGGACGGCGACAGCGGTGGGTCCACGTTGTCTCCAGTTGTTGCTGTCGACGAGCGCTTGGCGGTCTGCACCTTGTGAAACGCCTTGATCCAGCGCTCGCACTTCTCGGCGCTCTCGGCGTAGAACTTGAGCGACGCGCTCTTGACAGACGACGAGCCGGGCGCCACGACCAGCACGATCCCTCGGTCACTGCCCCCGGAGTCGCCAGCGCGGTCGGCGCGCAGCACGCTGCAGACCAGCATAGGTGAGAGCCCCGAGCCCTTGGCGATCGCGTGACCCGCGTTGAGCGACCAGCCCGAGGCGTACCAGAGGCTGAAGGACGTCTCGTCCTTGCAGCAGTAGAGCTCGGGGCTGCCGCGTGTCAAGAAGTAGAAGCGCTTCTCGAGTCCCTTGAGCAGTCCCTTCTTGACCATCAAGTGACCTTTGAACAGGATGTCCACCTTGGCCTCTACGCGGTCCGAGGACGAGTCACTGGTCGAGTGGTTCGAGATCGACGTCGTGGACCGGGCACTCTGGTGCGAGTATTGTGACGCCGTGGTCATGCCGCGGCGGCGGTGGCGCTCCTGCTGCTGTTGATGCTGTAGCTGTAGCTGCTGGCGGTCGAGCCCATGGGCTGAGTGCGCATTGCTGTGTCCATTACTGTGCGCGTGGGCGTGCTCGTCCAAAAACGAGGACGCGACGGTCGTCATGCCGCGCGTGGGGCGCACGTGTAGCTGCGGCCGCGAGCGTGTCTCCAGCAGACTGCCGGCGAGCTCTCCACGGCGGCGCGGGTCGTAGTTGGGCGGCGCGGCGCTGCTGGCGGACCGGTCGGCGCGGTGGTGGTGATGCAGCACGCTGTCACCGTCGAGACGCAGGTGCTGGGTGTGCTGTCGATGCCTTGTATTCGAGGGAGCCGCTTGCGTTTGCGCTTGCTTTGTTGCGTGTGTGAGTTGCGCGACTTGTGCGGCTTGCGCAGCGAATTGCGCCGCTACGTCGACAGGTTGGTTGTTGCGGTTGCGGTTGTTTTCGCTTGTGGTGAAATCCGCGTGTTGTTGTTGCTCGGGTTGCTGTTGCTGTTGCTGTTGCGGGGGTGGCATCTTGACCTCTTGCGCCGCCTTGGCGGTGCGACTGCTCTTGTCCGAGCGCAGTCCAAAGCCGAATGCCATGGTGATGGCGCTGCTGCAGGCAGACGCACGCTGGATGGGGCAGCTGGAGAAAGTTGGCTGCTGTAGTGTACTACTCGCACGAACGGTGGCGGTGTTGACTTGATGCCACACACACAGTCGCTCGCTCCGCCTGTTCTTGTTGTGCAACCGGCTCGCTCGAGGCGGGAAAATCGAAGTGGAGAGGAGCAGCGAAGACGCTTCTTGAGAAGTAATGCGCCCAGCGACCAACGTCGAGGCAAAGCAACACGCAGCAAGCAAACGCACAGGCAAGTGAGCGAGTGGGGCGTGTGATGGTAGGGCGGATTGTTGAGCCTGCTCTTTGTACCACAGACAGAGCAAGCAAGCAAAGCTATACGCTCTCAACACACACAAGCAAAGCAAGCAAATAGGCAAGTCGGGTGAGCGAGCGGCGCACGCAAAATTGCAAATTGTCGTTGTGCGACTTGCTGCTTGTTGTGCTTGCTTGTGCAGAAACAACAGAGGCGGAGACGATAGAGGGATGCGCGCATGACAGATGGTAAATCTGTGGCGAGTTCCACTCTCTGGATGCAGATGGGTCCGACGGCAATAAGTTGCACTTGTGGTGCAACTTATCGCGGATTTCGAAACGCAAAGAAAGCGCAACTGCGAAATGACTCGAAAAACGTGGGTTCACCTTGTGATAAATGGGTGTTCGCTTCAAATAGAAAATGGCTCGCAAAGCGTGTGCGGTCGATCTAACGCCGGTGTCCGCTCGTGTCGACTTCGTGCTCGTTTCTGCTCAGTAGCGTGAACTGGCTCGATTTGCTGCCAAATCCGTTCGGAATGTTGCGTGAGCAAAATCCTCGCGCAACATTGGTGACTTTCGGAACCTCGCTTCGCGTTTTCATTGAAGGGCGGACTTGGAGTGAACAAAAGCTGAAAAAGATGCAAAGCCAGCTGGGCTCCCAAGCGCGCACTTCTTCATGCAGTTGTGTGTCCGATGCAGACCTGCTGTCTGGCTGCGAGTGTCCACGATATGTGGGCTGAATGAATGGCTCACTTCTCCTATCGCGCCCTTTGCTCCTCTACTATCAGGATACAGCAGACAGCCGACGTGGAGCAAGCGGCTCCGTGGTCATGACGAAAAATTTCATTTCTTTGCTGTGAGCCTGACGCCACTTTCGACTCTAGAGAGTCGAGAGAGTCGACTTGGAAAGCTAGAGAGTGCAGCGTGTGTGTGGCGAGCAAACCTCACACTTGGTTTGTTGATTTTTCCACTTTTTATAGTCGACAGTGTCGACTTGGCACTCGCCAAGCAAATCATGTGGATGCGGTTCTCATGGCACGCTGGACGAATTGTACGCCAATAGATTCAGTTTGCTTTCGTCAGACTGTGCGTTTATTCTAGACTTTCTGGACGGAGCAGATCTACAATATTGGTCTTTTGAGTTGCAGTCGGCGAGACTACCCTGCGAGAGAGCCGTCTCGTTGTCGAAGCGCTCGAGAACGACACGAGTCTGCGCCAGCAACGGATGCCAGTCTATTGAGTTGCAGTCGCCTCCTTCCACTTGTGCATGTATGTGAGATCGCATCTTCGATGGTGGAACCTACTTTTTTTAATTCAAATCGCCAATGGAAAACGGATGGCGCCACCTTCCTTCTTCTGTCGAGGACAAGAGGTTGTCGAGGACGAAAGCGTCCTCAGGCGTATGCTATATTTTCCATCGAAATGCCGGTTTTTTCTATTTGCAACGTGGTCGCGATTGTCCAGTTTCATACCAAAATAAAGTTGTAGACAAATAAAGCATAAGTATCCACAGTTCAAACGCGCGATAAAAACTCCATTTCGAAGCGCGGGAGGTTGGTTGCCAGCGTTGCTCTTTGACATGGAAGCAAGTGGAGGATTTGCATGTGTGTGTTTGTTAGTGACGTGAAAGAATGGGTGGTGAGTCAGAGCAGGTTGGTATCCTCATCATCAGTGGAATGTTAAACAACCAGTTCTGCGGCACTTGGGCGCATTAGGAGTTGGCGAATTTGGTCGAATGTTCCACATTTTAAAAGGCGAAATGGATGGAGAATATCCAATAGATCGCTACCGAAATGTCCATGCTGGTATGGAATAAATAATAGATACATTTGGTTATTTCTTCTGTCGTTTGGCTCCAAAGTTTGGTGGCGCAGAAGCAAAAGACAGAGCCATCCATGTCCATTCATTATTTGTTGATTGCTCCGCACACGTCGTTGAGGAATATCTATCTACTCGCAGATTAGCATCAAATTATTCGAGCTGCTACTTAGTCATGTTCTAAATCATCAGTCATTGTCGATTTAACGCGTCCAACCCAGAGCTCAGATAATATCCAGCTAAAATCCGCTGGTATCAGGAAAATAGTCGGAAATGTGGTGTGTGTGGGGCTGAATATTCGTAGCGCGCTTGTACTTGTACTGCGGCTGTGATGGAGAGACCGTCATCAGAGCTTTCCGTCTATTACATGTACACATTGGTAGAGTCAAAGCTCTAGGCGAATGAATCTAACTAGATTGAAAGTACATGACACAAGAAAGGAAAGGTACCAAGATGACTTGATACCAAAGCCTTCCCTCCTGACCGTCCTCATCTTCATCCTCAGCGCTCGATAGGAAGGAGGATGGACGCGTCCACATAGCAATGTGACGTTCTCTTCTAACGTTGTTGTGTCGCGCTGACCAGGGTCTAAGGGGTAGTTTAGCCAACCTGATGAACAACAACGAAATGCCTACAGGGCAGGCAGGAAAGAACGCAACACTCAGTTTATCCTGAGTTGGAGAAACCTCTGCTCCGCTGAAGGCAACATACGAGCTGAAGCAGCCTGTCGCTGCTTGAAGTGGCCCATTGGTGAAGCTGCTGAGTCCACAAGTCCACAAGATACAGTAAAAGACCTGCACTGCTCAGCTCAGCTCAGCTCAACTCAGCCTGTCGACTCGTGGTTGATGCTTTTCATCTTATCTTGCAGCTGATACTCGCGTGTCGGCAATCAAGGTATCGACATGTGCCATGGAGAGCAAGTATCACGCTACCAACTTCAATTTGTTCTTCCAACGCGACAGGCAGGGACGATCGACACACACACACAGAGAAGCTAAATTATAATTACTAGCATCGACACCACCAGAAAGACTAACAACCACTGACCACCTACCGACTGAACTCACGCATTTGGTGTCAACACCAAGGGTACCAGAACTGGAAACCCTCAGATATCTGGGCGCAGATCCAGGCAGCGTCAGCCTATCTTCCCCTATTGCTGTCCTGCATGTTGGCGTTGTACTTGGCCATGAGGTACGTCGCCTCGGCCGCCATGTTGATCTGCATCAGCCGCTGCATCATCTGCTCGCGCTCGCTCAGGTGCGACTGCTGCTGTTGAGCTGGAACGGGAGGAGGCGGCACTCGTGCTGCATACCCGTTACTTGCATACCCACCAACGTTGTTGTTCGCATATCCAGCACTGTTGCTGCTGTTCCCATTCCTGCCAGCGGGCACAAGAGCGTTCGAAGTCGCTTGAGGCGGCGGTGGCGCTGCTCTTCCAACGCGGTTGCCCACGACGGCTCCCTCGCGGTTCGTCTGGTACGTGTTGATGTACTTAAGGCGGTCGTCGTTGAAGCCGTGGCTGGTTTGGACCGGAGGTGGTGGCTGTGAAGACATCCGTCGCGAAGGCGGGAGCTCCACGAGCCCCGTTTCGTCGTCCGCGTACAGCTCGATCTGTCGCAGCTTGGCGAGCACGTCCGCGTTCGGACTCAGGCGTCTAGATGCAGGGTGCTCGACGATTGGGACGGCCAATTCCTCGTCGCTCTCGCTGAGCTCACTCGAGTCGCCATCGTCATCGTCACTATCCTCATCAACTTCTGCTTCGTAGGCGCTGCTGGTCGTGGAGCCCACAAAGCTGCCATGGGTCTGCAGCTGGTGATGAGAGTGAGGCTGGGAATTGACGCTCGAGCCCGAGATATTCCGACGTATCACAGGCGGCGGCGCGCCTCGCGATTGTGGCGTGGATGCTGCCGACATCATGCCAGAGCGGCCATTCTGGTACAACTGGTAAGACGACCCGGATGCGCCAGTGTTGCCCACCATGTTCTCGGTACGAGGGTACGAGCCCACGCTGAAAGACGACGGGTCCGAGAAGCTCGACTCGGAGCTCGCAGTCGGCCGTGCGCTGGACATTGTGCTCGTGCTGCTACGCGGACTAAGCTGCTGTCGGAGCTTCACCTCGCTGTAGTACGTCTGGTGTTGGAATTGTTGCTGCTGGTCTCGCGATGGCGCGCGGGCTCGCTCGCGTTGCTGGTGCTGCTGGCTATTGACGCTGTTGTTCCCGCCACGGAACGAGCCTGTGGAGGACGACGACGAGTACACGGACCGAGGTCCATTACTACCGGCACGACTGCCTGCGCGATACCGAGGCGAGTTGGAGCGCTGCGAGGAGATATCCGATTGGAAGCTGATGCGCGACGCCTTGGAGTAGAGTTGGTCCTTGGCGTCGATCAGGCAGCGCTTGCAGAAGAAGTACGAGCACGGGAACGCCGCAGTCTCGCGCGACGGGTAGATCAGCTTGGTCAGGCGGCAGCGGTCGCAGACGTTCTATAGGAGACAATAATGGGAGAAGATAGAGCAGATTTTAGTATCAAACAGCATCGACAAAAGTATCACGTCTCGATCAAGAGCACTAGGCAAGAGTATCATACCTTGCCGCAGATCTTGCAGTTCTGTCCACCCTTGAGCATCTTGAGCTTCTGGTCGCAGATATCGCAGTTCTTGCCGCTGTTCATGCACCAGAAGGGTCCCATACATAAGCGAGCGATTAGGAACTGGGAATCCCACGCGAAGAGAGAAAGAGAGAGCTACAGATAGACAGAAACGTACGTTTGGCTGGCGACGAACACTTCTTTGCCGTGCACGAGCTTGGACAGACGCTTGGACTGCGCGCAATCGAGCACGTTGGCCATCGCGAGCCACATCTCCACCATCACGGCGTCCGTGCTCCAGCTGCGCGATTTGCCGCCGACCGTGTGGCTGCCTTTCATGTACACGCCCGTGCGGCCGTTGCCTAGGTCCCGGAAGATGTACGCGACCGAGACATGCGAGCGCTTGACGCCCTGCTGCTCGAACGGCGGGCACTCGCCCACGCGCACCGAGTGCATGGTCATGAAGCCCACTTCGTCGCCGTTTGGGTCGTTCATGAGCCCCAGCTCTTCGTGCCAGCAGACATCGCGCTTGTGCAGCAGCTTGCCCGTGGGTGCGCACGCGAGCCACTTGAGCCCCGTGAAGCGGAACGTGAAGCCCGGATCCCCCTCGGAGAACGGATCTTCCTCCAACACGTGCAGCATCGCGGCGTCGAGGAAGTCCTTGTGCATGATCGAGCGCTGGGTCTTGAAGCTGCTGTGGCTCGCGGCGTAGAGCCCCCACATGACGTCTTCGAGCGTGCCTGGCAGCGAGCCGATCGTCAGCACTTGCAGCGCCGAGCCGCGGTCTGCGCCACGCTCGCGGTAGAGCTGCAGCCCCAGGCGCTCGCCGATGAGCTTCCAGTTGTCCGGCTGCTGCGCGGGGTGGAATCGCGTGAGCGGCGCTTCATCGCGCAGCGTGTTGTTCAGCAGCTGGTACGCGGCGTGATGGTAGGCGTTGCGCAGCTCCGCTGAGACCTGGAACTCAGGGAAGAAGTCGTCCGGGAACGGGATCTTGACCTCCTTGAGCACGCGGCTGAGCATCTTTGGTCGAGTCTGCTGATGCGAATGCGGCTAGTGAGGAGAGTGAGTACTATGACCGGGAGTGAATTGAGAACAGAGGCGGGCGAACGCGAATGAGATCGTTCGTCCTCGAGGTCGGTTCTCGTCTTCAACGAAGAGCTCGGATTGGGATTTGACTTCTTCTCTTGTCGTCTTTTAATAGAGCGAGCGAGGCAAGACAGGAGGAGAAATAGATCCTGATAATCAGCAAAATGACAAGCAACGCAGAGAAGCAAATGCGTCCGTCCGTATGGTTAGTCTCTCGCAGGTAAACAGCAAGCGGGGGTGAGCACCGTGATCACGCTCCGTCTGTGATCATTGACACCGAATGCACGCACACATGCGGCGCAACACACCCATCAAGTGTATACACATGTGGTGCGATATCCAATGCAGTAAGCTAAGCTTACGCTCTCGAGCGTGTCAGCCATATCATCACCACCACAGGTCACACACAGGCGCGGGGGAGGCAATGGCCAATGGACGTACCCGAGACGAGGTCGAGTCGCGCGTGGCAGACGCAAAAGTGGACACGTCGGTCGGGCGGGTGGATTCTGGCAGGCGGGCGAGTGCGCGCGAGCGAGTCCTGTTCTGTGCGACCGAGTGGGCGACTGAGTGAATGACCGCGCGTGCGTGACGGTGACGGTAGGCGTGCGTGAGTTTTCTTCTGCTCTGCGGTCATCATGCAGAGAGAGAGAAAGAGCAGCAGGCAGAAAGAACCGCACCGAGCGAACGAGCGAGTGCGCGACGAGGAGCTGCAGTTGAGCCCTCAACCATTACAGTACGATGTAGTTACAGCGGCTCGTTTCTGCACTGAAGGCGGTCAGGCTTTTACACGGGGGACCTCCGCTGCCTTGTTGCTTTTGATCAAGTTGGAAAGGGTTTGAAGAAAGGTAAATGACTCGAAAATTAGAAAGTCAGAAAGTCTCAAACGGCAGCAGGATTATGCTGAGGAGGTGCAAATGCAGCTCTCATCGATTTATACCACAGGTGGGATGCAGCTCAGATAAAGACATAGGCAGTGTCTGGACACAGTGTCTGTGAGACAGCAAATGCACTAATGTAAGATATAGACAATTGCAACTATACTGATTAATTTTATCCCAAGTTCAGAAAATATTGTCTAAATCTGGAACTCTTGCAAGCCAGCAGCAGCTCACATGATCAGTTCAAATCAACTGATTTAACGGAGTTGAAAAACTCGCACTCTGCATGCAGCATCTCCAGTAAACTTGCAGTTTTTGGTTTCCCCCCGAGACTTCGAAAACAGGAAGAGCTGCGGGGAAGAGAGAGGAGACCCAGAGGGATGGATGGCTTTCGTCTTGCCAGTCCAGATTGGCACGTGACGAAGGATCACTTTTTGGAAGTCTATTGAAGCTCGAGGCTCGAGGCTCAACGGCAATCCGTCAACCTGTTTCTTTCCTGCAATAGAGGGGGATTAGTCGCGGTTGGCTCTACAGTACCCACATTCGTAACTGAGCTCTCTCGATCAATGCAAGCCAATCGTATTGTTCTGTGTTGTCCAACTTGCAGTAATGATTCTCAAAGACCCCTCGAAACCACGGCCGGACAACCGACAACCCATATAGATTCACACTTGGTGGTCAACACACACCCAAGCCGCGTTCAGTTCAGCCCAGTGGCCAGTTACTGCGATAGGCTGCGACAACAGTGGGTTGTTTGTTCCTGGCGTGTTTCGTCATGCGCCACTGTCTCGGGTTGATGTTGTGAGAAAAGGAGCGCAAGCTGCCCTACGACAAAGACGGCCCAAGAGGGAGCGCTTGCTTGATCTCCCAACCCGAGCACTTGCAATACATGTTGCCACTTGTTTTCTGCTTCAAGCAGCAGCAGCAGCAGGAGCCTTGCGTCTTTCAAGCAACGAAACTGGCTTGGAATAGAAAACGCCAGCAGCAATTTGTCAAGTTTACAGGACAGCTGTCTATTCGCAAGGCATTGGTTGACAGCTGGACATTCGGCCCCTGTAAACAACCTGGTAACGCAATCGCAATCGTCCAGGTGACTCGACTTGACATGTTGTGTTGCTGCTTTGAGCAATGGAGGCTGCAGCACATAAACGGGGGACAACAGGCGCCGCAGAAACAACCAGACGAAGAGCTCAAGGATATCGAGCCCAGGAGCTCAAGGATCTCGCGGCTGTAACAGCAGATTCTAGATTCTCAGCTCAGCCTCGCAGCCGGCGGATCCAGATCTAGTTGCAGTCTGCCAAAGGATCCATTCATTCGCTCGTTTGCAGTCTAATGAACTGGACTGGACATCCAAAACAACATTGTGAATACCATCACAGAAGCGCTGCCAGTTGACTCAGAAGATTGAATTTCTGTGTGTCTGGCTAGTTGGTTGGAAGGAGGCTTTGTTGAGTGAGCTTGTTGGAGGCGTCAGAGTACCTCGCATTGGAGTCGTAAGAGGCATCTGAATCCTCCGACAACACGACCCCTGAGTCAGAAGTCGTGTCCTTGATTCATTGGTAACACGGGAGGAACCTCGCTTGGCCACTCTGTCTTCTGGGTGGCGGACCAGTCAAAAGCTGAAAGTGTGGCACGCTTGCCGCCAGCCACTCCCTTTCTTTCTGAGCAAGGGCTTGAGAGACACTTCCACCGCTTCGCTTTTGGCCAAGAGCGAAGTCTGATTTACACGCGCCGGCGTGTTTCGATCCTTCCACGGGTTCCCGCGTCAAAATAAATGGAGACAAAGATGGACATTTGAACACGCGGTCGGTGCTGATCTGGTCCTTTTTCGCGTAGCATTCCTACAGGATCGAACGACATGAAAACTGACAGCTCCTGCTTCTGAGCAGATCAACTCCATTCACTCAGTTACACGCGCACACACAAAGTCTCGCGGTTACCTTTCAGGTTGAGTCGAAGCAGCTTTTACGGTGGTCTTGGGATATCAAAAAAGTCCACAAAGAAGAGAGACCGAGGGCATAACTCTCTGTATGGTATGTAAAGGCCGCCGTGGCGTCGCGCTCTTCTCTTTGATGGTGTGATATAACTTTTTTTTTCTAGTTCTTCTTTGCTTATAGAGCTTTAGGATGGAAATTTGCGTCAACACGATGAGTAATACCCTATTGGTTACTGTTCCTACCATTTCGCAAGTCTCTGGTTTCTGGCTTATGTGACTGGGGCTGCGAGGGTAGTGCAGGGTTACACGAAGCAAACTTGGTCATCGTGGTCCGCCCTCGACTGAAAACAGGTATCCATTCACTTGTGTACGTTTTCCTCACACAATCATCAATCGCACAAATTGTCGTCCTCCCCACGACGTGCTGTTCGCTCTCATCAAACCTGAGGCCAAGCGTCTACGCGGTTGGAGGCTTTCGGTCCTGGTGCGAGTCGCCCACGTCTGTGGCAGTCCGGTCCTTGGGAATGGCGTGTACTTGCGATCACCAGCGATCACCATCTCTCGAAGTGTTAAAAAGTCAAAACGTGATCACACCAGTTCGTCCATGAGGCCGTCGCTGTCGCGGTTGTCGAGTCAACGTTGAGACAGCTTCAACCTCCAAAAAATCAAGTGATTTTATCAAGGAATTACTGGGGTTTTCAATCGATTAGAAGAACACAATCATTACGACAAGCATACAAACCTTCATACAACGCTCTGATTTATCTGCATTATTAATCAAGTGATTTATTGGTGTGATATTATTGTGATCAATACAGCTTATGCACGCACACAATATGCACAAGTACAGGTACTTGAGGTTGGAGTCAACCAACGTGTTTGCGTCGACAGTCCAAAGAAGACCAGATCGCGCTTTGAGCCATTTGACGCGGACGATTGATTGTCCTGATCCCACCCAACCAGCAAAGCCAGCAAGCAATGGAGACCCTCGCGCACGGCATCGCCGGCTCCGTTGTACGTACTGACGTCTGTCTCTCAATGAGCTCTCCGCCTTCGTAATGTGCAGTCGCCCATGCATTCTATGGAATGCTCACATCATAGCTCTCTTTCTTTCGTCGCTATGCTTTTCAGGGCGGCATGGTCGCCATGGCGATCCTCTACCCGCTCGACCAGATCAAGACCATCATGCAGGGTGAGATGCAATATTAATAGTGGCTCGTTATGACAAAGTGTGCTGCTAGTCCGCATGTGTGTGGTTCTATACTAAGAATGCGTTGTGCTGATGTGTGAATGCGCTTCAATGGTTGTCCAGTGGAGGGCCAGGACGCCGCTGCTGCTGCTGCTCCAGTCTCCAGTGATGACAAAGAGAAGAACCAGCAAAAGAAGGTGCTGGACAAGAGTTTTGTGACGCAGGTGATCGCGATCGTGCGCGCCAAGAAGTGGCAGGTGTATCAGGGTCACGTGTCCACGCAGGTGGCGCTCGGCGGCTCCAACTTTGTCTACTTCTTCTGGTGCGTGCATGTGTCTCACTCTCTGTAAATCATTGTTTTGAGCCGAGCCGTTCAGTGTGTGGTTGCTGACGTTGTGTGTATGTATCGTACCGCTAGCTACAACGGACTCAAGGCCGCGCTCTTAAAGCGCCTGAATGCCAGCAACAAGGTGCTGAACGGCGCGATCACGCCAATGCAGAACCTCGCGCTCTCGTGCCTCGCCGGCGTCATCAACGTGTACATCACGGCGCCGCTCTGGGTCATGAATATGCGTCTCAAGTCCCAGGACCACGCCAAGTACGCCGGCATGATCGGTACGTCCCGTTTGACTGGCTACTGTGTGACTTCGATGTATTAACGGGCAGCTAAACTCAACCACTCTTAACTGCATGGTACTGTTTGATATTCTCAGATTGCGTGAAGCAGATCATCCAGAGCGAGGGCCTCCTGTCGCTCTGGAACGGCACGCTCGCGTCGCTGATGCTTGTGTCGAACCCGGTGATCCACTACGTGAGCTACGAGCGCATGAAGACCGCGCTGCAGCTGCGTCGCATCGCCGCGAACCCAAAAGGTACCATCCAACCAGCCAATCTTTTCTGTCTTTCATTGCCATGGTGTATGCACTGCCTTGACAAATGGGCTGACCAAATCCATCAATGCGTGGTTGTATAGGCGGCGCGAACCTGTCGTCGTGGGAGATCTTTGTGCTCGGCGCACTAGCGAAATCGCTGACGACCATCGTGACGTACCCGCTGCAGGTGGCGCAGTCGCTCATGCGCGTGCAGGCGGCCGCCTCGGCCAAGAAGATTGAGAATCAGGAAGGAGTCAAGACCCAGGGCCAGAAGTCACCGAGCACCTCGAGTCTCAGCGGCTGCCTCGTGCAGATCTACAAAGAGCAAGGTGTCGCCGGCTACTTTGCCGGACTGGAAGCGAAACTGCTGCAGACAGTGCTCACCGCCGCGATCTCACTCGTCACATACGAGAAGCTGCTCGCGATCATCCTTGTGCTCATGCGTCAAAACAAGCCCCAGGCGATCGAGAAGGCCGTCGCGTAGTAAAGCCCATCCATCCACCCTTTCTGTATGTAGAACCAGCCCACCAGAGGCACCTCAAGTATCAAATTCTAGAAAATACCCACTATTTGCATCATGCATCATCTTCTTTGCTGGACTTCTATATTGCCTATGCGTATAAATGTGGTGGTAGCTCTCATATCACAGGTCATCCTTGTCATGAGCTGCTGGGGCTGCTGCTTTTCGGCCCAGACGCTTGACGTGCACCACCTGGCGGCGCCACTCCATGATAGGCACTGCAGGCGTTCCTCCTACAGACAGACAATAGATACACATCCAACCGACCATCGCCACCACTGTCAGTCAATATAAATCTTGCAGCTGAGGCATTGAAGCGTAGGAACGTAAATCCTTTACCGTAAGTCGTATTCGCGTCCAGATTGGTCATCACGCCGCTCTTCGCGGCGATGCGCACGTTGTCACCGATGCGCAGGTGCTGCGCGATACCCACCTGGCCGCCGATGTGCACGTTGCTGCCAAGCGTCGTACTGCCAGCGATGCCCGTCTGCGCAGCGATCACGCAGCCAGCGCCGAGCTGCACGTTGTGGCCGATTTGGATGAGGTTGTCCAGCTTGCAGCCTTTACCTAGCACCGTGTTGCGCCAGCTGCCGCGATCGATCGTGCAATTGGCTCTACGCATAATGCAAATCCATACACAGCGTTAAGTGGCACATCATTAAGCTTTCAGCGAACTCAGGATACGTGTCACGTACCCGATTTCGACGTGGTCGTGGATCTCCACGCGCAGCTCCTGGGGCTTCTTCGCGTGGTCGCCGCTCGCCGCCAACTGAAACCCGAAGCCGTCCTGTCCGATGCACACGCCCGAGTGCAGTACCACGCGGCTGCCGATCGAGCAGTTGATCAGCATCGTACTCGCGCCGACCACCGTGTCGTCTCCGATCTCGACGTCTTCGCCGATGTACGCGAATGGCGCAATACGGCAGCGCTCCCCGATCTTTTGCGTTTGGCGCACACGAGTATTGTCAGATGGCAGTCCATCGAGCAAACACAAGCATAATAATGCCTGGTTGGTGAGTTAAGTGTACGCACAGAACGCCATCGCACGCAAGGTCATCTAAAACGACTGCACAAATGGAATGGAGGGTATGATACAAATCTCTATGCTGCATGCACGTTCAGTGTGAACGTAAGCGAACCTTGGCTGTCGGGTGGATGAACGTGTGCGGGAACTGCGACGACAGTGATGATGTGCAATAAGAAGCGGAAAAAGCAGTAGCTGCAGTCAGGCGCGCACTTGGCAAACGTGCAGCAGTGAGGCTTCGCCCAGCGAGGCCGCGTCGCACGAGCAGCAGCGCCATTTGTCTCGCCAACACCTTTGCTCTCTCTTGACAACCAGAAACAAAATGACAAAATGACAAGCAGATGAATCAGATGTGTTTATTGTCTGAGTCTGAGATAGATGATCAGGAGAATCAGGTTTTTACGAAAGTCTCAGGTAAACTCTCAAATTAATCTGACTCTTTCGTTGAATCAGTCGTGCATGGTCGCGATGCCCTGCTGCCAGCTTTGCACCCATTTGAGCTCGTCGCGCAGCTTCTCCTGGATGGCGTCGACCAGCTGCTTGTTCTGCGCGTCGCAGAATGCCATATACGCTGCGTACGCTGTGTCTCGTGCACTCACGAGACTGCGGTGCGCGTGGGTGAGCAGCGCCACGCACGCGCCGTCGTCGGCTGTGGCAAACTTGCTGCAGTCGAGCGCCTTGATCGCTTCATCCGTTGGCAGCTGATGCTGCCCATCGTGATTCAGGATCTGCACCTGTTGTGCTTCCCAGATCGCATACGCACCAAAAGCCTTAATCGACGGCCACGAGCGCTTGGGAAAACGCGGCACTTCGCCCAGCTGCGTCAGCTTCTGGAGCTCTGCATCCGTGCGCTTGACCTCGCACACGTCGCCAAACTCCTGGATGCACGCGACTTTGCGTAGCCTTTTCAGCGATTTCCGTTTCGACTTGGGGAGTTCTTCGCCCGAGAATGGCTTCAAATCGTCCAGCGTCGTCACACATGTGTCGAGAATCGCCATGAAGCAGCGAAACATGGCGACAAGCTCTTTTTCGAACGCGAAGGACGCCTGCACCTGCGTGATCATCACCTGCGCTCGGAAATGCTGCAGACACGCTACAGTTTGTTGCGAGCGGGACACCTCACGGTCGCTCAGCGCTTGTAGCTGAAGCTTGTTGTTCGGGCTGCACAACTCAGGCCGGAGCTCAACGGAGTGCCTATTCTTCTGCTCCATGAAAGCTGCAAACTCTGCCTCCAGTTCGTTACTCAGTCGTTCATTGCTACAACCGAGCAATTCTTTTGACCTTTTGAGGAAATCTCCCAGCGCACTCTCCGGCGCGAGAGCCAACAGCTCACCGAAAAAATGCACCTGCTCGCGGTACTTGATCTCTTGGTGGACAACATACACCCGCGCTTTCTCTGAGAGTCCGTGCAGATACTCTTCGAGCGAAGGTGGTACCGATCCGTTCGGGAGCTCCTCGAGTTTGCCTTCCTGCTGGTAGATCTGTCGGGTGTCTTCTCGGCATTTCGCACTCACTTCTTGAACAAAATTTAGAAACAAAGCATTTGATGACAACGACGACGAAGGGCTCATGTCCTGCTCGTCGACGACATCTCGATCACAAAGCACGGAGTCTCCAGAGCTGTCTGCTCCACCACCGCCGCTCGGATCGAACTCCACTGGTGTCAACTCGAGTTGGCTCAGGTTCTTCAACAGACCAAAGCATCGCCCACGGTTGTACATCTTTGCACGAAGCTGCAGCAATTTTCGTAGGATGGCGTTCGACAGATAGTTCTTTCTATCGTCTAGACTACTGCGAGTTTTGAGATCGTCGTTTGACTTCTTCGGCTCGTTGGTCTCTACCATGGCGTTCAGTGATGCGAGGAGTTCATCAATCTTTGCTGATCTCTCATCGCACCGCGTGACCTCAGAACGATAGCGTTCTTGCGCGGTTCGACGAGGAAGTCCGTATTTCTGGCCGAAACCGTCTTTCATCGACAAGTTCTGCATACATGCTTGGTAACGCGCCTTGAACGACTGCGCAAACTGCGCGACTTGGTTCTGCGCCTCCACGATTTCCTTGATTTTTTGTTCTCGTTCGCTGATTCTCTCGCGCAGCTGCGCTTCAAACGCAGCCATTTTCTCCTTCAGCCCACTGATCTCGTCTGGATGGTAGTCGCAGCCGCTGATGACATCGCAGCTGGTCAGATCTGGAAAGAGCTGACTTGTGCACGCTCGCAAGAAATCCTGCAACGAGGAGATCAACGAGCTCAAGTCCGCTTCGATCATTGCTCGAAGCACGTTGGCTTTTTCGCAACCCTCCACTTTGAAAGCCTTGAGCAGCTTCTTTGACTTCCCTTCTAGGCCCTGCAGCGCAGCGAGACTCGTCTGCATTGGTAGCTGAGCTTGGCAGCTAATCTGCTTCACGCGCACTTGCTCGATGTGGTCGATCGCGAGTTTGACTTGGCTCGCGAAAGTGGCTTCCTGGGCATCTGCTTTTTTCAACACGCTTCGAAACTGGCGCTCTTGACGCTGGCGGTGGTTCATCAGCTCGCCCATGCGCGGTTGGTAGATCTGGACACCGAGCCGTCCACTGCGAGGCCAGTGCATGCGCAGACGGTCTTCCAGCAAGAAGTTGCTGTCAGCAACCCGCTGCTCGCGCGTCTCAGCCGTCACATTAGTGGTTTTCTTGCCGTCGCAGTCGTACCCCGATACGAAAGCATCGCGCATCGTTGTGAGCATGTGCTCCATCACAGACACCGGGATTTCTAAACGCAAGAACTCCATGGTAACTTTCTCCATCACTTGGTTTTGTTGCAGCTGCTGTCGAGCAGCTAACGCGAGGGTTTCCTCGTCAACACTTCCCGCTTCTGGTTCATCTGCAGAGATCGAAGGCTGTGGCGGTACAACTGGCGGTTCGGTTGGAAGCTCAGCATCAGGAGCTGACGACTCAGGCTCTGCAGACTCGTCGGCATCGACGTGAGCGAGGATCTTACTCAGCAGTTCCGGAACGGCAGACACAACGCCAGCCTCAAAACCTGACGATGCTCGAAATGGCTGTTTTGCGTCGGCAGCAACAGTTTCTGGCGGCACTCGTGGACTCGCATCTGTTTGTTTGCCTGCTTTTTGGGGTTTCTCTAGATGCGCAGGAACAGGTTCCGACCTCGGCGTTACCCCACTACCGCCACCAGCAGTGATAGTGGCAGTAGCAGCAACGCCTCCCTCTTGAGGATTTTCAACTCTTTCTCCTTCCTCTTCTATTTCACTTGCGGGAGGCGGAGGGTTCGCAATGTCCTCGATATACTTGGCGCTCAGGAATTTGTCCACATCAAGAGCCTCCTGGTTTGCATCCGTCGACGTCACCGAGAGTCTAAAGTACTTACATAGCTTTCCAAGAAACATTTGTCGCTGCTTTTCGATCGCTATCACGTGGTGGTCAGTAGCCAAGCCATTTTTCCTGTGGTACATGCGGTACTCTGCCTCGATTTGCTGGAGCAAAGTAGACGATACTTGAAATTCATCCTGCAGTACTGCGTCATTTGGAGCGTGGCGAAGGCGAGCGCAGCTTTGCAGGTACTGCACCTCAAACGCTGCTAGTTTCTCTTCGTCGTCATCCTTGAGGGCATCGAGTAGGTCCATCACACTCAGGTCGATGTAGCGGACCTTATCGACACTCTGCTCCATGCAAAGCGCGACGTTGAGGCAGAACTTGGCAAGTTTCTCTGTTTGGTTGTGAAGGAGAGCGCTCTGCTGCTCCATCTCCCGACCCATCGCTTCGAGAAAGATTTTGCTTTCCTGGTGTCGCGAATCCAGCAATTCCTCGCATTCTGCTGTGATCACCTGATCGACCACCTCGTTTGCGTTCGCTTGAAGTATAAGCTGCTCTGCAATCAAGCTGAGATGTTGCTGTATGGGTTGATTCAGCTCGGATGCATAGAGCAACGTGCCAAGGCGCCGCTGGACTTTTCGGATCGCCTGCAAGTCGATGAAGTTGTACGCTGCAGTCTGACTGAACTCGCTCGTCTTCGATTTCGGTGGTGAGCTTGAAGACGAAGATGAAGTTGAAGATAAAGAGGTTTCCATTGTTGACGTCGGTCCGGCTGAACTAGCTGTAGTTACGAGACCTGAGCGTGATGCCGAGCTCCGAGATGGCAATGCTTTGCCTGATACAGCCCCCGCACTGACATTTGTTGGTGCTACCGCCCCGCTGTCAGAAGGTGACGTGGAACTGTCTTCACTGTCAGTTGATGCTGCTACTGCGAGTCCATATTCTTGAACGAGCTGATCCAGTTGAAACGCAATCTCTTCCAGCTCGTTTTTGAACTCCTCGCTCATGTTGTTGAGGTTGCTCAGACCCACCATCTGAGTTTGCAGCGATGGCAGTAGCGGCAGGATCTCGTGTTTCCCAGCTTTGCGGATTTTCTCCAACGTCGCCTGAAGCGCTTTTCGTTCGGCCCCTTTTCCCTGCGTTTCCATCACTTCTTCAAGAGGCAAGGCACTCAGCAGGACCTGCAGAGACGTCGTCAGTGGTTGCAGATTGCACAGGTAGATCAGCTCGGAAATATCAAGTCGCTTCACAACCGAGTCCAGCTCGCCTCGAAGTCCGCCAGCCATGCGGAAAAACTCTTCCAGCGACGGGTCGTTCAACAGAGTCGCAAGCTTGCTTTGGCAAAGCTCGATCTCGCCTTCTTTTGCCATCGCGCCAAAACCGTGGATCTCGAGGCGAAGCGCTTCTCGCAAATGCTGTGCTTCACTGGTTTTATCGACGTGAACACTCATGAGTTGCTCAAAGAATTGGTGATTCTTGGCTTCTTCTTCCGCTTGCGTGGTACTGATACTATGCAGAATCGCTTTCGCTTTCTCCGATGAGAGCTCGGCTTTTGCGTCTTCGAGCTGCTTCAAATACGCCAAGCGCTTGCCATTATGGATGCTCTCCTGGTACATCCAGATCTCCTTCAGGATCTTGCGCCGCTCGTCTGGGTCCGTGAACAAAGTCGAGTTCAGAATGCCTTGAAAGCGGTAAATCGCATCTTTATGGCGCAACTGGCGCCAGTGGCGCTGCCCCTTTTCCCACGCGAGCCGCGCGTTCACAAACACATCAACATCCGCAGTCGCCATGCGCGCGACCAGGTCCGCGTACACCTTGCGGTTCGAGGTCACGACCACGTTCAACTCGTACGCTTCGCTCTCGATGATACGCTCCACTTCTGGTGGCAACGCATGTGCTGTGTCCATGAGCACCTCCGTGAGCTTCATGAGTCCCTTTCGCACGTGCTTGGTGCGTGTGAGCTCAATGTCGTCAAGCTCTTGCGCGAAGGCCGCGATCTGTCGCGTGCGCTGCGTGCAGATCGCCTCCATCTCGCGCTCCCACATGCGCAGGACGTCGTCATTCGAGGCCTTGAGCAGCAGCACGTCGTCTGCGAGCGAGTTGCTTGTGGCCTTAAGACGCGAATCGAACTGTGCGAGCGCGTCCTTGACCGCGTCCGCGCACTTGATGATCGCGCTCTCAATGTCTTCGCTGATGTGCTTGACCTGCTCCGTATACTCGTGCTGCGCCGCCATGTGCTTGTCGCGCCGCGCGATCGCGTTCACTTCAATATGTGATTTTGGACCATTAGCGCAGCTGCTGGCGTCATCGTTGTTGCTGTTGTCGCTTGTGCAGACAATGTAAAAGTTGTCCTGCAGCTGCCGCACTTGCGCGACCAGCTCGTCTTCCTCACGCACGGAACGCGCGTCCTTGCGGTTCTCCTTGCGGAACTGCGCCAGATCGCCCTGTTTGAGCTTGTGGGATTTGCTTTGCTGCTTGTGCTGTTGACCTGTCGCTTTATCGTCATCATACTCGTCGTCGTCATCACCATTGTTGTCGCCGTTCTCGTGGGCTCGCTGCTGCTGCTCCTTGAGGTAGCCAGAGACGGACTTGGCCTTGTTCTGGTTCAGCACCTGCAGCAGTTGCACTTCCGCGCGCGACTTGAGCGCCATTGCTGACTTACGCACACACGTGCTGTGCAAGCAAAGCAAAGCAAGCAGCTGCAACGCAACACACACTTGCTTGCTGACGATACTCGTTGACTTGTGGAGGAAATCTCAGAGATTACGTCCGATATCTGGCGGTCGCGTCGCTTCACGCGTGATGATCTTGAAGCGGAAATCGGTTTCGCGGCAAGCTCAAACCAAGCACTTTTTGACGGAAAGCCTGCAAACAAGTAAAAAAAGAGAAACAAAGAGCTTTTTTTTTCCCCAGATGGTGGTGATATATTGCATGCAGCCCTCGAATGGGACAGTAGGAAGCTATAGAAAGTGTTCTAGCGTTGGTTAGTTGACCCACCAGGACGTCAAGCCGAGACCGTCTTCGTCGATTGTTCCCTACAAAGCCATGCAGCATAGCCAGATCACAATATTCCACATTAGCTCTGTTATATGCGGGTGAACAATACCGCCTTTGCATCACTGAACGTACGAGGATGTGGATGGCCGACGGCGTGGGGTCGTTGTCCGAGAGGTCGACGCTCGAGGAGCGGCGGCGTGCGAGCGACTGGCGCATGTCGCCCGCGGCGCTGGTCGCAGCCTTGTCGCTCGCCTCTGTAGTCGTGGCCTGGATGCCCGTTGCGGTCTTCGTCACGCGCGTAAAGTTGATGTTCGTCACGCGGAATCGGATCTCTTCGTGCATATCCATGTAGAACTTTTCTGTAGTACCAAACACGATCGCAATAAAGCGCAACACAAGAAAGATGATCAGCTATCCCAAGTTGAGCGGGGTGAGCCTTGTGCATCGAAAGCATACCTTGGCCCTCAGAGTATTTCCACACCCAAAGGCGCTCCGCTGTATCGCTACATCATAAGTGACATCATGATGAGAAAATGAGAATGAATCAGCCCCATCGCTACACATCGAACGAAAGTGATCGGCAATGCTGCATCGTACAAATAAGATGGCGTCTGCAGCGCGTACGACGGAATAATAATATCTTGCACAAAGTCCATCGACACTAAACGCACACAAAGCAAAGCAAAGCAAACAACACGGTTAACACTGCACACACAGACACAAACGCAGTGTATCGCATCTTTTTACCTCGGATGTGCTCTTCTGTGCAGCTAACGATGCGTCCTTTCAGCACTTCACCCACGAACGGACGAAATACTACCATGCGGAACTCGACTGCACCACATCGACACACATATAGAAACAACCAGTCTCAGTTAGTCAACGCTCTCCATGCGCTCATTAGCGGATATAGACGCACCTTGCGAGTGCGACGTGCCGTCCGACGGATGCACGAACGCGTCGCCAATGTGTACGAAGTCGTAGATCGTGATACAGAGTCCGACGTCCGCGATCACCTTGTTGGCGTACTTGCGGTCGATCTCCTCGACGAGCACTTTCGTGTAGTCGGCGTCGAAGAGCTCGGGGCTCACGGGGATGACGTCCGAAATGCGCGTGAGCACGAACATGGTTGGTATCAGCTGGCTGGCAGCAGTAGTGGTGGTGGTGGTTGACGTCGACGGGTAGCAGCAGCACACAGTAAGGAGACGCACGCACGAGAGAGATGCCGATCACTGCACAACTTCGCGCGTTGATCCGATTTCTGCTTTTGAAATTGACGCATCCATTCAACCGCATTTGGTGCTGGCGTACCGCTTCGCTCCTTGAAAGTACGAGGGTGTGGTCCGCTATAAACTATCCTGTAAATGGTTTGAAGAGGGTATTTTAGTTGGCGCCTTTTAGCATTAGGGGAGCATCCTAATCATGCATCCTAATTTGGGGTGATGCGTGACCTGCAAAACATTGTCCACAGCCTGCAATATTCTTTAATGGAGGTAAACCTTCATGGCACAATAAGAAAGTGTGGACCACACTTCCAGAGCAACTGCTGGTCCTGCTTCCTCTTCCACCCTAATTTGACCTCATTTGGTTGTCCCACTGTGAGCCAACACTTTGGCTTATCTCAGCGAAGATCCAGGTGATGAGAGGACACAGCATTCATTTCTAAGCAGCCGCAAAAAAAGCTGCAGCACCAACACCAGAGGTGAGCGAGCACAAGCAGATCGCCATGGGCAAAAAGAGCGCACGCAAGCAGCAGAACCAGCAGCAGATGCCTGCGGCAAGCGACAACGGCAACCTGCTACCAATCCTCATCAGCAGCGACCCGACGACCAGGAGCTACGGCACGATCCCGCTACTACCCAACACCACTGCGTCTATCGCCAATACGAATGGTTCAAAGAACTACGACTCGCCGCAATTAATGCCGCAGCAGCGCGACACCGTGCGCCGTTCGCAGGTCGCGCACTCGCTGCTGCACAAGCAGAGCGAGCTGGAGGCGCAGCTAATCCCGCCGTCAGCGTCGCTGCGCGTGCAGCTCGCGATCAACGCGTCGCTGGTGATCAACGTACTGCTGGCGATCGCCAAGGTGTACGCCGCCGCGATCAGTGGCTCGCTTGCCGTGCTCTCGTCGCTTGTGGACTCGATCCTGGACCTGACATCGCAGGCGCTCTTCTGGTACTCGGACAAGCACATGCACACGCCGAGCGTCAAGTACCCTGCGGGTCGACGTCGTTTGGAGCCGATCGCGGTCATCATCTCGGCGACGCTCATGGGGATGGCAGGTACGCATGCATTGTAGTATCTCCTATGTATGTTTAGCGCTTCAATCGAACTAACTGGGGTTGTATCTATTTTGTGTTAAAAGCGATTGAGGTGATGCAAAAATCGGTGGAAACGCTGGTCGCGGGCTTCAAAGGCAGCCTCCCCGACCTGAACATGACGCTGATCACGATCGTGATCCTGTGTGTGGCGATCTGCGTGAAGCTCGTGCTCTGGTACATCTGCTCCCGCATCGCGACGAACTCTCCGTCCGCAGACGCTCTCGCCCAGGTATGTAGTGCTGGCATGCTATTATTCTTGTGTAGCATTAGCATACCATAGCTCTAATCACGTCTTGCTCTGCCATGTAACATGTAAACCCACCAGGACCACCGCAACGACGTGTTTAGCAACGTCGTGGCTGTCGTCACGTCTGCGCTCGCGCACTGGCAGCGCGACCTCTGGTACCTGGACTCCATTGGTGGCATCCTCATTTCCATGTACATTGCACTGAGCTGGCTCGCGACGGGAAAAGAACAAGTGGAGAAGCTCGTCGGCTTGCGTACGTGGACTTACAGTAGCGCTGGAGCTCTGAGCCTAAGCTCGCATGGGACTAACGCTTGGCTTGCTTTGTTTGTGTGTGTGTGTTGTATCACAATAGAGGCCGATCCGGACTTTATCAACCAAATCTACGGACTCGCGGATCTGCATCACCCGCTGATGAAGTCGGACATTGTGCGCGCATACCACTTTGGCAACAACTACCTCGTGGAGCTCGAAGTGATCCTACCCGAGCAGATGTGCGTCAAGGAGGCGCACGACATTAGTCTCGCGCTACAGGACAAGGTCGAAGCGCTCGACTGCGTGGAGCGCGCGTTCGTACACGTGGACTACGCGCCGCGCGACTACGACGAACACAAGGACCCGACGATCCGCAGGGACTCGGCGCAGTAGAAACAAACTTGTGAATACAACTAGAGAACTTGGTGAGGAAGAGGTGGAAAGGAGGTCATAAAGATAAAGGAGGGAAACCTGGGAGATAGGTAAGTTTGCACGGGATGCTCTCAAGCGGATACGATTGGATTGCATGCACTCATTCCAGCTCAGCTGAACGCAGTGGCTGCGGAAATAGTTTGAAGATACCAAGCCTTTCGCGCGTTTCTGGTTTCGTAGCAACTTGAAAGGAAAAGGTCACCGGGATTGAACAACAACGCGAACCCACGCGCACCAGCTTCGCTTCGTTCAGGCGCAGTGCCACCGCCATCAGCAGAGGGAAGTCATATAGACAACAGAACTGATCCGCTCAGCAGTGAGGAAAGACTCAATTTTCCACTCATTCATTCAGCTCTCATTCGCTGTCGGAGAGGAAAGATCGCCACATGACCCAGGAGGAACGTTCTCATCAACATGCCACCATGCTCTTGCATGTGCATGTGGGAAACGAAAAGGGAGAGATTGTTCGCTCCTTCGTCTTTCCCCGCTCAGCTCACTGGAGGAAAAACTGCATGGCATGGTTGGTGAAATGCGGCATTGAGGAGCCAAGAACCCTGCTCTCGAGTCTGAAGCTGGCTCTGTCTGCCCAGCGTTCGTGCAGCGTCACGTCACTTGAACGAACATAGTGCACCCGCAGATTGTTTCCTACAATTGCACTTGCCCGACGGTGACACCCATGACGGACTCTCAGATCGCACGCGAGGTTGTACCGGACTTTTATTACATCTATAAAAGCCCTAGTGGGTGCAGATAGAGCGGGAAATGTATCCACAACTCCATCTTCTATATGCACTTTTGGGCCAAAAACTGACTTGAGTGCTTGCGGCTTTCTTGGAATGTACAAATGTGTACATTCCCCTTGCGTGTTCTGCCTGCGAGCACACCTAGTGCACTTGGTGAAATCGCCACGCTCCTATTGCTTATCTGCGTCTGTCACGCAAGTCTGATCCGTCCAGTAGAGCAAAACAGATTTTCGTTGAGAGGGCGATGGCGTTTTCTGAGACGCAGCAGCCTCCTTGTCGACCCTTCCACTCACTGGACACCGCCCTCTAGCTCTGTTCGCGCTGCTGGCCGACCGGCCGGCTGGTCGGCTGGCTTCCTCTCTACACGAGCAAACTCATTCTTCATTCTCTATGCATTCATAGAGAAGCTGTGCGCGTTTCGATGGAGATCGATTTTGCAGTGAAGGGCGATCATTCCAGTAATAATAAACATGTGCCTGCCATTACACACCATCATTACGAGCTTCCCAAAAGCTTCACAGTTGAACTCAACATCGAATTGAAGAGCGTCATCTCCAGCAGGTTACGGCTGGTTCACTCACGCTTGACTGCACGCTCTCAGCGTGCGTGCCGTGGGCACTCTATGGACGATTGTTCTCTGCGAGTTCCCTCACATCCATTCCATCCACCTCATCCGAAGCTGCGCGCGGCACGAAATGGCAAAATGTAAAGAGCACTGTGGCATTGGCCATATCAGAGCCGGAGACAAACAGACAAGGATGACGGAGTGAGTGCATCAGCACCTACCTACTGGTATCTATCTATCGATGATGAGTCTGACCAGCTTGCTTGAGATGGACGTCGATTTGCGCATTCAGCGTTCCAGGAGGGCCTGAAGCTTAAAGGACAGAGCCATCCCAGCCTGCCTGGGCTGAGCGTAGAAGCTTGCCCACGGAAGTAAACACTCCTCTCATGCCAGTGGCGACCTGACTGACTGACTGACTGAGTCGCCTCAGGTCGAGTGCCATTTGGAGTCTGAGTGTACACTGCGCTGGTGCTTACTGTGCCTTTTGGGGCTTTCTTTCGCCTTGGGCCTGTGCGCATTTTCATTTCACATTTTTGGCTTGAGGGACGCGCGCATTTCTCTGCACTGATGGGTGACAAAACATCTGTCGGCACAAAGTGACAGGCGCGCAGAGCATCTCTCCATGTCCAGCTTCGTGTGGAGAGTTTCGCTGGCTCTTGGGAATTTGGAGGATCGGGCTTTCGACTCGAATACAATTCGCAAAAACCCGGAGATAGGTTTTATAAATGCCGTCGAGCTCCATTCAGCATGTCCAGCACTTGTTATATTGTATTCTGTTGAGAGCTCCATTCAAATTCGGAGTTCTGTCCACTTATTCTGCTGGCTCAACGAAGCTCGACCTCGAGTGGATCGGTCGACCACCTGAGGTGGTCCTCATGAAAGTGGGCCTTTTGCCAAGCAAATAAACGTCCGCTGGCTGGTTCTGATACAGATCCTCAGATGAAGATTGTCACTCGAGTTAAACAAAAGACGCAGGTGCGAATTGCCTGTTGTTTAACAGCAAGACCGATGCTATAACAAAGAGCAAGACTGGGCAGTGGCAAGTGGTGCGTGGTGGTTACGTGAAGTGTTGACAGAAGCGCGCTTGCGTCTAGAGAAATTGCCGCCTCGCAGCCATGATGCAACTACATAGAGTCTTCTCTCTTTCTCTAACAGAATCAATGGCTCTATTGCAATCGCGTGCGAGATTGGGACATGCAAAACAATCATACTCACAGAAATACAAATCAATTGCGTCGGAAATAGGAAAGTCCGATGTTGAGGGCCGCGTTGCAAAGGCATCGCCACACGACAAGGCGAACTTTGATTGCTTGGAGCAAATCTCGCGGCCTCGATCTTTCACTTCAACACCAGCTCAACGAAGGAAAACAACTCGAGAATGCGCCAGATTAGCAGGAGGAAGAAGGCGTCGAGAGGTCGAGGAGCCTGCTCTATGCTGTCTGAACCAACCAAAATGCGCGACGGGCCATATCACATGGCAGCAAGAAAGCGTTCGCCACCGCTCGTGAGACAAAAGCAAAGGCAGATTGGATAGGAAGTCGATTCCCGAACTCACTTTTATCCAAATCATGGAGCGCCGCGAAATAAGAAAACGCCATTGTAGATTAGATTTCTGTCACTTGTGTGTGTACGGTTCAAAAGGAGCTGAAATGTTGTTGGGTAATTTGGGAATATCGCTTATAGTGCACATGCCGTTTGTTGATGCTGCCTGTCGCGTATAAGAGCAAAACACCGCAATGCTACAATTTTGCAACCAAATACTAATACCTGAAGCTGGCGTGATTGGTTCGTCGTCGTCGTGTGCGCGCCCCTATCAGGTGCGCAATGACCTGACCAAAAGGAAAACTCACAATGCGGCGGCGCTCTATGGGCACGCAAACCACACACCATTCGAATCACGAATGCAGTGAGAGTGAGCTTGATCCAAAAAGCTGCACAGGGAGTATGCTGAGAGCTGAGGCAAAACTGCTGAAATGATGTTGACGCGGAAGGATCATTCTGCTTCCTCGTATCGCCCCCTCCCGCCGCCATACACACACCAACCAAACACCATCAGCAGCAATCGATTTTGATCGCGCTTCTTCACAACTCCCGCATTGCCTGACTGGTTTTATGTTTACACTGCCATTCTGAAAGGGGGATGGTACCGACAGCAGCAACGGTGACCGCGTCGTCATCGAAGAGATGCACTGCTGGATTTCACTGCAAAAACTGACACTTTCAGAATATAATCCTACAGTTGATTTTATATAAAATGCGCATTACACAAGTGCGTATTTAGTATATTAGCGTAGGGGCATGATAATTTCAGTCTTCCAGATAACAAGATTTAACAGTATGTGCGGAACTTGATTAGATGCGTATCTTAAAAAATACCACAGTGTCTTTGCGGTGGGACTACTCCAGAAAGGGGAGTGGACAGTGGGAGCTTGCCTCAGCTCTGCGCGAGGTCTGATATCTTTCGCCCGATCAGCTGTTCTGGTTCTGGCTAGCTGATCGAAAAGCCCACAGCCCACAATCGAGTCCACACAGTCCACTGACCGACAAAACCAAATGAAAGAAGACCAGGAACTTCGTACGAGAATACATACCCCAAGGCTTTCTCGCCACGCCATCCGTCGAATGTAAACATTGTACTTCTTCTCGGTTAAAACTCTGGGAGAAAGCCCACCGATTTTATTCTTCGCCACGCCCGCTTCGCTGTTCTTTCTCTGCCTTTGCTGTGTGTGAATGAGTCACGCACGCCTCAAGTACTAGGCGCCATTACTTCAAAAGAATATCAACCGGGATCTCATTAAATAATGGCGTGTTTGTGCTGGGAATATCCAGACGTTATTGCACCATGAGATGAAATGCCGAGCTGCATTTCTTGGCGTTTCCACACGCTTGAGAAGCAGATTGCGGGGCGGATGGGTAAGCGACATTTCTGTTGTGGTTGTGATTGTTTGGCACGAATGCGGATCCCTTCTTTTACAGAGAGACCCCAAGGTCTCCGCAACAACAAACAACACAACCGCTGTTTTGGTTTGCTTGATCATGAGATTGTGATATAGTATGATTATTGCAACGCCACTGTGGGCGATCGGCTACAATAGAAGTCCTGTTTGTGCGAACCACAGTTCGCAAGAAAAAGGAGGATGTGCCGCTCTTTCCATCAGTCAGTCACGCTGTCCGCTCTCTCGCACGCGCTCTCTCTATCATACGTTCACCCACCACACCTGAGCTCCACGAGAGCCAAGGAGCGCACCTGCAAGACCACGTCTGGTCTTGTTTTCCTAATCGGCGCTTGTTTACCAGCCGCTCATTCTCGTTCTTTCGACGCGGAGGCCACGTCGTCGCTGCGGCTGCCAAGACAGACACTCCCTTTCGACAGACCAGCCAGCTGACCAACTCCCGCGCGGCGCGTTGTGTGATCGACCCGCGTTCATCGACAGGCTTGCTCGCTCACTACACGCAACAGGCTCATCAACTGACAGTCCAATTCACAATTCACCACCTGAGAGCGAGGTATCAATCCAGATCCAGTACTCCGACATTCTAGTATCACCCAACCACCAGCGAGTATCAACACCACACCAACAGATCTACCATGTCGGAGCAGCGCATTGAAGGCTCGTTCCGATCCGTGAGCACAGGCACGGGCAGCGGCGGCGCCGGTGGCGTCGACATCGCGAGTACCACGAACGGCTACGGCTTCCGCGGCACGGCAGGCGACGCGCTCTCGATCGAGGTGGCGTTCCTGAACCCGCGCCGGCGATTCCCGCTCGCGGACGAGTATCTGCCAAAGGTGCGCGTGACCGCGGCGCAGGCGCAAGAGCTTAAGGTCGTGTGCGAGGAGATGATCGCGAGCGCGCTCACCAAGACGTCCATGTTCGCGTGGGACGGCAACAACAACCAGATCGTGGGCGGTGCCAAGCACTGGAAGCAGCACGTGTCCAAGCAGAACCTGACGCTCTACCGCCGCCGCAAGGAGGACGCGGGCGACTCAGCCATGCGCCACTTCGTCGCGCGCGGCCAAGTGCACAGCATGAACCTGCAGGACGTCGAGTACGGCATGTACTGCGACACGACGGTCGATGAACGCGCGGTTATGACCGACCTCTACCGCGAGATGTTTCTGGACGCCGCGGTACTCAAGGTGTACGAGTCGCAGACCGAGGAGGACCCGTTCCACTTCTTCGGCATCAAGTGGCTCGCGCATGTCTCCCCCGCGGACAAGTTCGTCTCGCCACGCGACTACGCATTCGTCGAGTACTCGAAACGCGTGGTGAACACCATGGGCGAGCCGTTCTTGGTCAAGGTGACGCACTCGCTGACCACGGACAACGTGCCGGCCATGAGCCAGCGCGAGTTCGACCTCATCCGCGGCGTCATTTCGTGCACGTACATCTACCGTTATGACGCGCCAACGAAGAACGTGCAGGTATTCGCCGAAGGGTACATCGATCCGAGCGGCAAGGCGCCCGGGTGGCTCTCCAAGGCGTTCCTGACCAAGTTCGCGCCGACGATCGTCAACCTGGAGCACAGCGCGGACGTCAAGTACATCATGCGCAACCACCTGGTGCTCACGTTTGACGCGCTCCAGGAGCGCATCGCCGGCATGGCCAAGCAAAAGAAGCACTGCGTGTCGTGCCTCAAGAGCTTCGGGCTCATCAACCGCAACTACACGCGATGCCGCGCGTGCGCGCAGACCGTGTGCACGCATTGCGTCATGTCGCTCATGCTGTGTCTGCCCAACCACGAAAAGCGCAACGCCGAGCACCCGAGCGCGGTCATGCAGGAGAAATTCTGCTTCAAATGCCTGTACACGGGCCGGCTGGACCGTAACGGCAAGTACCTGCTCGAGCCGCTTGAGAGCCGCTCGCAGTACTCGGGCAGCTCTACAGGCGAGAAGGATGAGGACTATCTGGCGTCCAAGGTCACGCAGGTGACCATGACCGAGAGCGACGACGAGGCCTGGAGCACGGACGATGACGCCGGCGGTAACGAGATCCAGTCCGAGCAGGACCGCGTGCGGCGGCTGCGGCTGCGCCACCTGGAGCGCGAGAAGCGCAAGAACATGGAGCAGCGGCGGTTCCCGGGCCAGGGCTTCGCGCGCACGCTCTACCACGGACCGAGCGACGAGAGCCGCAAGGGGTACAACTCGACGCGACTTGCGCGCGAGCAGGCTGACACGACGGCGTTCCAGGTGATGGAGCGCTCGATCGCGGAGCAGGAGGCGCTCATCCGCTCGATCCAGAGCGAGCGCGCGAAGCTGGCGCAGATGCCGACCGCGCGCCACCACCAGCTGCACTACAACAACGGTCACCACCACCAGCAGCACTACAACGCGCGCATGATGCGCAACGGCTCGTCCGAGTGGGGGCACACCTCGGAGCCGAGCGAGAGTCGCTTCCAGGAGTACGACAGCAGCGAGGACGAGTTCGAGGCGTCGACCAAGTTCTCCAAGACGCTGCCGCCGGTCTCCTCCTCGCACTCGACGAACCGCACGACCATGAGCAGCACGAGCGACAGCATCGGCTCATACTCGGACTACCAGTAGAGATGCAATGATATCAACTAAAACGAGTATCAAGAGACAGGTGTCAAAGGTGCCAGCAGCAATGAGGTGGCGAATCTCGTGGGCAGCAGCAGACACAGTGGGATCTCGGTGTGGGGTCCGAGGTCCAGCGTGGCGGAATGGGATGGGCTGGCCCTGGGACTAGTCTGGACCACCCACTTCCCTCGGGCGGTCGTCACATGTGCTTGCTGAGCTGGTCGTCTTCTCTTCGCTGGCGCTGGTGCCAATGTGAATGACTGGTTGGTAGGAAGAACCGCAGTAGGTAGGTAGGTAGGGACTAAATATGAGGTGCTGTTGCCAGCGGAAGCGCGCCCAAACGTAAATGTGAACATCGTGAAGTTTTTTTTCCATTAGAGAAGTGGCTGTTTGCTTTGAACCGGTCGAGTGCCGAGCGTCTCGAGGTGGCTTGTGCAGAATAAGCTCAAGTTGCTATCCGTCGACCAACTCCAAAGCTCTGACAATGTCGAGGTGGATCCAATTGTCTGTGTCTGTGTGCGTCACTCCGGCAAACGAGGCGGACACGAGCTACTACGATAGAGACAGAAAGGATCGAGGAAGGATTGTGCTTTTTGTCGGAAAATGTCAGCGTTGATACGTGTTTTGTTGCGTTGCCCAACAAGCACCAAGTGTCGATTGAGCCTCTCTGCAACTTCCCATCGGTTTGGTTGAGTGGTATGTATGCGCGTGTTGGTCTCATCGAGCATGATGTGGACCACGTTTCGCCTACCCAAAATATCTCATCTCAGTATATTATGTGATTGTTGGGTTAAACCCATCTGCATACTCTTACATACATTTTGCAAGATCAAATTTGAATTTGCAACAGCAAATAATATACTGATCTAAGTGATGCTGTTTGCAAACGTACTGAAATATAGTAGCTCTCTTTGCTCGAAGCGAGCTTTATTTGTGTGATCAAACTCATCAACTAGATCACACAAATAAAGCTCGTCTGAAGATGAATCCAGTTTCTTGCACATTGGACTGGTTGGCAGTCAGCATTCACACTCATCACCTCGTGCAGCTCGCTGCCAGCCACCCACTCTTCCTTGCAAGACTGACAAACCTGATCGCAGTAAACCGTCGGATTGTTTGTTTCTTCTCGCTGCCCCCTCCCCCCCGAGTCCACATTCTTCGCGCGTCCAAACGATCGACTGTGAGCCATGCGATTGGGCTGCAATCGACCTCTTGCTGATAGCCCGTACGCTCTATTTCCTCTTTTCTGTGGACGCGGCGAGATGGCCGTGGCCAGTCGAAGAAGGAGAATCATGTGTGGCGTCATGAGATCCATACAGTAGATGGCATGAGCAACAACTGCAAGCTGCAATTGCAAATCCTAAAGTGTTTTCTGTGAGTCACCCAGGAAGGACGTGTTGGACTGCCAGCGAAAAGCAGCTCCATCCCGCCTGGAGTTTACAAACAGCTATAGGAAACACTGAAGCAAGGTTCCTGCGAATGCGCCAACAACATGCACGCAGCACTTGAAAGTGCGCGTTTGTTGCGGCAGCAGCCTCTGGTGACGAGCGAGCATTGCTGCTGTCAGCCCATTTCATCGCCGCATTGAGGTGTGTGGCTGTTGCTGCTCAATACACGTCAGCAAGTTGGTAATTGACCAGTGCACTCGCTACTCACTCTGAGAAAAGTGAAGCACTTATCACAGAAGACAGAAGTCAAGCTGACGTAAGCAGAAAGGCTCTGAAGTTGTGAAGCCGATCGCCCAAAAGAGCGTTTTTTACGAGCTTCTGACACATTGGGAGCCTCGTGGCCTGACATCTTCTTTGAAAATGGAGAGCGTTCATGAGCGCCGAGACGGAGAGAGAGCACTTGGCGCCGAGACCTTGAGAAGAAGCTGGTTACAGGTTGAGGTGCATCTCAATGCTGACATCATATCTTTCAGTTACGTGAGACTTTTCAGTTACGTGAGACTTTTCAGTTACGTGAGACTGAAAAGTCTCATGAAACGAATACGCTCTCTATTTTGAAACCGTCCTGAGCAGGAATTGTTGCTGTTGATACCACCACAACGTGACAACCATTGATCTCTTCTTTGTGCAAAATTCTGCATAGTGTATGCGAGAGTCTCAATGTTGCACACCAGAAACAGCGGAGCTTACAACAGCAACGCTTGCACAGAACCGACTTCGCTTCGTTCGACTGGGAAGCCCATTCCTACTTGCACGTCACCACCTAATTAGGATTTGTTTGGTTGACGTTTTGAGCTCTTCGTGTTTGAGTTTGCTGCAATTCACAGCAAAGAGAGCACGTTTTGGTTTGCGCTGTTTGTTTTTCGTGCGTGTTTGTTTCGCCCCGTCCCTTGCACGTGCCATCCTTTCCCAAGAGTGACCAGTGGCGTTCAACATTCCCGAGAGTGACCAGTGGGAATGCAGCTGACTGACTGACTGATTGACTGACTCTGAGTCCGTCCCGTCGCTTCGCATCTCATCAACTCATCATGTAGTCTTCCCGAATTCCTCCCCATGCTCATTAGCAGATTCGCGACAAGAGCAAGAAGCCTCGTGTGTTTAACTGTAGCAGCTCGCCCCAGCTCAGCCCAGCTCAGCCCAGCTCAGCCCAGCTCAGCCCAGCTCAGGCAAAGCGAAAATGGAGATCAGCGGCATCGGCGGCTACCGCGACGGTCTCGTGGCGCGCTCCTCGGTCACCAGCGTCAGCACCACCCTCGGCGTTGACGCCAGTGGCCAGCTGCTAGAGAAGCCCCCAGCGGCGCGGT
>JALBZD010000189.1:0-49482 GCA_038050675.1 Globisporangium cylindrosporum | reverse complement strand
GTGTGTTGCTTGGAGATTCGGTTCGCACCGTTTCACAGAACAGAGAGGAGCTGGATGGACAATCTCCTGAGCCTGAGACTGCAACTCTTGTTGATTTCATCTGAGATGTCGCTGGCCACCACAAGACAAAAAGTCCGATACAAAACAATAGGAATATGGGAAGGTGGCTTCAGCGACATGACTCGCACTCCTCGTCTGCGCACATCATTCGGAAAACATGAGCGTGAGCGCGAGGGGACTGAGGACGCAAATCTTCACTCACCCTTTCTGGGAAAATCGATCGATGATGCTTTCGCGACTTATGGGGGGACGGGCAAACACCGTGCGTGCGTATGCGTTTCAGCGGCCGCGGCGGCGTTTCAGTGGCGAAGCCAGTGGCGCATGTTACTCGAGTGAGCCAACGCGCTGCCCGTCATCGCCAATCAATTTGAATCCATTCATTTATATAAAAATGGCCATGATCATGAGATTCATTGACAAAAAAACTGGACGTGAAAATGAGATAGCTACAATCAGTGTGCGCAAAAAAGCCAAATAACCGCAAGCGCGAATCATATTTCACGCGAACCCCCCTCCCAGAAAAATTAAACTGGGTCTCTTGCTCCATCCCATCTCCCTGCTGAAGTGACGGACCACCCACCCTCTCACGTTTTAAAGAAGAACGCAAATGCGCATGCTCGCACGTATGTATGCATGTGCTTTTGGAAAGAAAAAAATGCCTCAAATCACAAGCACTGCGCCGCGCGCCACCCACTCACTGATCCATAAGATCCAAATATTGCATGCGATCACAACATTATAAACTGTAAGCCGCGCTCAGACGTGCATGGTGATAGCAAACCGGGCTTGGCTTCGCAAATGAAATCGCAGCTCTTGGTAGGATTGGCAACATAATGTAGTAGCGTCCATTGTTTGCGGCGCTCAAAAAAGAATGTCCATCTGCGACATGTGCGACATCCGTTCGAACTGGACAGAAATCGGACAGGGAAAGGGCTAATTAATCGAGATTAACCAATAAAACGTCTTGTTGAAGAAAAAAGAGCTCTTCAAGATTTACGCGGGCTTAAACGAGAGGGTTCCCCTCATTAAAGGTCGCACTCGGCGGAGATGATGGCATTTGGCTTGCATTTGGCTTTTTGCTTGTGTGCTTTGGGAAACGTGAAAACGCGGCCAATACATGAGCGCTCACTTTGGAATTTGCCTTGTCGAGCACAAGCACCACATTCCTGGCCTCTCGATCCAAAACGCTCGCCCCCAAGCCACCAAGCTCAAGCTTAAGCTCCAGCGAATCCAAGCTGGCGGACTACTTCCCACCACGACGACGAACGGATAACTCTTGAATCACACACCCTACACACACACTCGATCTCAAGATGTTCTTCAACGACACCTCGCAGCGCAAGAGCTCTGCGCACAACACCTCCTTTGTCGCGCTTCAGTCGCCGCGCTCGTCGGCCGACTACATGGACATGTCGCTGCTCACGGGCAGCTCGCCGCGTGCTTCCTCTCGCGGCGCTTTGCGTCGCGACAGTACCGATGAGACCTCGTCGGGCGATGAAAAGCCACAAGACCACCGCACGCGCTTCCTCAGCGATACGGAGCGCCTGCTCGCGGATAACCCGCGCGAAGCCAAGTTCTCGTTCGCCGAGCTCGAGTCGAACGATCCGAAGCTCTGGCAGGCGAACTCGCCCGACGCGATCGCCAAGATGCTCGACACGAACCTCCAGAAAGGACTGACGTCCAACCAACTTGATGCCAAGGTGCAGAAGCACGGGCTGAACCAGCTCGAGCAAGATCCGCGCACACCGCTGTACATTATCTTCCTGCTGCAGTTCTACAATTTGATCATCGCGATGCTGCTCTTCGCCGCGATCGCGTCGCTCGCGTTTCAAGAATGGGTCGAGGGCATCGCCATTCTGTTTATTGTAACACTCAACGCCGTCATCGCGACGATTCAAGAGCACAGTGCAGGCAATGCGCTCGAAGCGTTGGCTCAGCTTTCCAGCCCGCAGTCCGTCGTCATGCGCGACGGCGTGCAGCAAGTGATTGACAGCAAGTCGATCGTGCCGGGCGACATTGTGCTGCTCGTCACGGGCGACGTCGTGCCTGCGGACATTCGCCTCATCCACAGCGTGGACCTGAAGGCGAACGAGATGCTCTTGACCGGGGAGTCGGAGGACGTCTCGAAGAAGTACAACGCGTCCATGGCTGCCATGGGTGCGAGCAAGAAGCTCACGTCGGACAACATGGTGTTCTCGTCCACGACGATCACGGCCGGCAATGCGCGCGGTATTGTGGTTGAGACGGGCATGAACACCCGCGTGGGCTCGATCGCCGCGCTGCTCAAGGCCAAGTCTCCGTCCGCTCACGGCGGCGGCGACAACAGCAACAAGAAGAAGAACAAGTTTTTCCGCAACCCGCTCGCCGAGTGCATTGCGCGCCACAAGCCCAAGCAGACGCCGCTGCAGCGCTCGCTTCACAAGCTAGGCTACGTCATGGGTATGATCGCGCTCAGCGTCTCTGTGATCGTGTTTGTCATCGGAATTGTGCGCGACTACTCAGACCCGAAGCACCCGGAGCGCCCCGTGTGGCTCACGATGGTCATGTTTGCCGTCTCAGTCGCTGTGAGTGCTGTTCCTGAAGGGCTGCCGATGGTCGTGACGATCTGTCTCTCGACTGGTACTGCCGCCATGGCGCGCAAGCACGTGCTCGTGCGCAAGCTCGCAGCTGTGGAGACTCTCGGCGCCGCGTCTGTTATCTGTACCGACAAGACCGGCACGCTCACGGAGGGCAAGATGACTGCTGTCAAGCTCTGGGGCGACTTCAAGGAGTACAACATCACGGGCAAAGGCTTCAACCCTGAGGGCGGCATTTTCCTGAACGGCATGAACCAGACCGCCCCTGGGAGCGGCAATGTCCAAGTGCGCTCAACACTGTTGGCCAGTGTGCTCTGCTCGAACACGCACCTGAAGCAGCAAGAAGTGGACGGCGTGATGTCCTGGGTGCCGTTCGGCAACTCGTCGGAAGCGCCGTTGATCGTCGCCGCCGCCAAGGCCGGCATCTGGGAAGACTACGTCGCGGAGCAGTACAAGCGCGTGGTGGAAGTGCCGTTCTCGTCGACGCGTAAGATGATGATCACTGTGAACGAACTCCCGCCGAACGCACAGTTTGGCACGCTGCAGCTCGAGTCAAAGGCCAAATACGTCGCGTGTGTTAAGGGTGCGCCGAACTACATTTTGGACAACTGCACGCGCTATTGCCGTACGGACGGCGTGATGGTGCCGCTCTCAGACCAGCAGCGCCAGCAGATTATGGGTGCGGTTGACAATCTGTCCTCGCAGGCGCTTCGCGTGCTCGCTGTGGCCGTGCAGCCGATGGCTCACTTGCCGTACGCCCCAGACTGTGACGATGTGGACGAGAAATTTGCCGCGCTATCGCATCCGCTGGTGCTCTTGGGACTCGTCGCGTCCATTGATCCTGAGCGCGACGGTGTCCGTGACGCTATCGCGAGCGCTCGCATGGCTTCTGTGCGCACTGTGATGATCACTGGCGACTACCTCAAGACTGCGGTGGCGATCGCCAAGAAGATCGACTTGCTACAGGTTGGCGCTGACCCGGATGAGGAAGCCACCGACTGCTCGCAGCTGCGACCACGTGGCGACGTGTACCTGCCGGAACCTGACATTGACGAAATTACGTCGCGCACGCTGGTGTTTGCGCGCGCAAAGCCTGAAGACAAGATTGAGATTGTGAAGTCGCTCCAGCGCCAGGGATTGATCGCCGCGATGACTGGTGACGGCGTGAACGACGCACCGGCATTGAAAGAAGCGGACATTGGTGTCGCGATGGGCATCTCTGGTACGGAAGTCGCCAAGGGAGCCTCGGACATGATTCTGACGGACGACAACTTTGTGAGCATTGTCGCAGCGGTGGAAAACGGTCGCGTGATCTACGCGAACATCCAGAAATTCGTCATGTTCCTGCTCTCAACCAACATCGGCGAGATCGTGCTGATCGTGGTGTGTATCGCCGTGGGGCTGCCGATGCCGCTCGAGGCGCTGCAGATCCTGGTGCTGAACCTGTTCTCCGATGGCATGCCGGCGGTCGCGCTCAGTCTGGAGAAGGGCGATCCGCGCATCATGGAAGAGCGTCCGCGTCCAAAGAAGCAGCAGCTCATTCACGGTCGCCTGTGGCTCATTGTGGCCAGCAACGCCACGATCCTCGCAATTGGCGCGATGACCACGTTCCTGCTAGGTCTCTACTGGAACTTCGGCTACTTCTTCCTGAACGACATCTTGGCGCAGGGCGGCGGCCACAACGGCACGGACTTCACGAACGTGACGTGCAAGCGCTGGAACGGCATGGGCGAGGGTTGGCAGCTGCTGGGCAACTGCCGCGCGCGCTTCGCAGATGGATCGTTCATCTTTCCCGACCACGCGTTGAGGACCACGGGCTTTGAGAGCTCGGACATCAAGTGTGGGGTGGGTGAGTTCGAGTGCGTCTCCGAGGGCCTCGCACGCGCGCAAACGATGATCTTTGTGAGCCTCGCGTTCACGGAAGTGCTGCGCGCGTACACGATCCGCAGCTTCACTGAGTCGATGTTCACGCGCATGTTTGCGAACAAGTTCATGCAGCTGGCCGCGGGTCTGTCGCTGTCGCTCACGCTACTGATCACGCACGTGCCCGTGGTCATGGACGACATCTTTGGCTTCGCGTACATCTCTTGGTTCCAGTGGCTTGTGGTGATCGCCGCGGCGCTGAACACGACATTCTGGGGCGAGATATTCAAGATGGTGATCCGCCACCGCGACCTCGAGAAGGAGCGCTGGAACGCTATGCAGGAAGGTTTCGAGTCGGTGCTGCTGGAGATCCGCAGCGTACGTCATCACGTCGAGCGCCTCGAAAAATAAATCAGCACAACGATGGATGTGTGGAAGTCAAGTGACGTTGATATAAAATAATAACATTGCATTTTGAAAATCAGGTGGTTATTATTGTGCATTGGGCTGGATTTGCATTGTGGTGATTTTGTGTGGGATGGACGCAAACTTCAACCTTCACTTCTGATGTTTTGTGGGCCACACAACAACTTGATAATAATTACAAACATAGCCATTCGGCGCTGGATGTTTTCTGGAATGTTATTGGATATTGCACGGAACCCTGCAATCTAAGTGGGCATGTATTGTAAAACTAAATTACAGTGAGGAAGATGGCGCGTTAATGAGAACAAAGGCGACTTCCATTGGCATGAACAAGTACTTGTATCTGTTTTCACCTGAAGATTTAAAATTGTGCTGGCTGGGCTGGGGTTTATTTACTTCATGGTATGGTGAGCGCGAAATACAGTCGGCTGCACTCTGCAACCTGTTGTCTGGCAGCCTGAGATATGTCCTGTGCTCGTTTAGCTGCGTGTCGAATCGAGAATACCCCTGCCTGGTGCTCCGGTTTGGATGGATCGAAAGACACGACTCGTTCCCACCGAGAGACACGTCTCACCGGCTCACTCCTAGAACATCGTTTGTGCGCCGAATGCCATTTGGCGCATGGCTGACTTTCACGCGATACGCACTTGGCAAATGTGTATCAGACCGCCACTTGAGACATCATACTGCACAGGTTGATGTGCTGATAGTGCAAGGAAGACGTCGCAATGCTTGGGCGCGTCGAGCGAACCACGAACCACCTTCAAAAGATTACAGTTTCGGAGTGAGTTTCCTTTCATGACTGAAGGTGCCGACGGAGTGCTGTAGTGGTCTTCATCGCTTCAAGGGCCGGTTGGGATACCCCCTCGGCATGTGCGCATTAGGCCAAGCATGTTGAGACAGACGCATCCCTGATACGTGACAGATTTCGCGAGTGCTTGAATATCATCTTCGCATGCGTACATGTACATGTACCTAGTGTGCGGCACGTGAATGGTGCGTTTCCAGTTCTTAACTGCATGTGGTGCAGAAAGTTTGCGCGCTTCGACGTTGCCCAGTCACTTGTGGTTGGTTTTTGTAAGCGGATATTCCACAAATGGGTTATTTTCACTATATTACGCCTGAATTGCTTGCCTGAACAGCAGCGAACCCACCTGGTAATCAAGGTTTTTCAGTGTAAAACCTCACTTGGGTTCGCCGTTTTTAAAATGGTACACAAAACGGTACACATCACAGGTTACGAATGGGTTACAAGCAGGTACGAAAACCTCTCTTTAGTGCCCTCTCCAAAATATCCTGCGCTTTTGAGAAAAAAAGATCACGCTTTTCAAAAAGCACTTCAAGCCGCACCAAAACCGCACAGGAACGGGACAAAAGTGCAGCCACAAAGTCGCGAAACCAGAGAGAAAATAAGATCTCTGGTATATCGAAAATCCAGAGCGTGCACTGAGATCAAAGCAGTACATATCCTCCTTCTTTCCAGCTATACCGCCCTGACAGTTAGCTCGTAGTACTATTGTGTGAGTCACAACAAAAAGCGTTCAGTTACACTGCCTGCGTCACCAACTTACTGACTGTACCTACTTCGAACCCACCCACACATACACACACTAAACGAAGTTGGCAGTCATTCATCCTCTAATAGTGACACATCCCCGATCTACTGACTATGCATCCCCCACTTTCCTTCCTTATACCCAGGTGAACCCCTATTTGAAAGTCATAAAACCCAAGCATGACCCTATTTGTGATATGTTGTTACTATGGGGGGTTATTTACTATAGGGCGAAAACACTGCACTTTTGCGCTCTTCCCTCGCTTGCTTCCAAAAGCTGGCGCATGTGCCTCCCCCCATCTAATTTATCTTTTTGAAGACAGCTTGCCGCCTGAGTTCTCTCTCACTCACTCACTCACGCTCATAGACAGACAAGCAGAGCGAACGCCAAGCACACACACGCAACAGACACACAGCATGCCGGAGCTGCACGTGACGCTGATCAAGGCGACGGACCTGCCAGCCGCGGACAGTGGCTTCCACGGACGCAGCAGCGACCCGTACGTGACGCTGCAGGTGGGCGACGAGCGCGTCAAGAGCTCAGGCTTCAAGAACCAGCTCAACCCGGTGTGGCGCCCCGCCGAGCGCTTCGAGTTCGAAGTCATGGACGTGGACTCGCAGAAGCTCGTGATCCGCGTCGTGGACCACGACACGATGAACCAGGACGACCTCATCGGCCAGCTCAAGCTGCCGCTGTCGCGCTTTGCGGCGCACGCGAACAACCCGGTGGTCGAGACGTTCCAGCTCGAAGTGCCCGAGGAGTTTGAGCGCCAGCACTGCGATTCGACAATCGAGATCGAGGTCTGCCTCAAGGTCGAGGACGACGGCCAGAAAACGCTGCACATCTGGGAGAACGAGCTCTGGGTCGGCGGCGCCTGGGTCGCGGCGAACAACCACGAGCGCAAGCACTGGTCCACGTTCGACCAGCAGGTGTCGTCCAACACGTTTGAAGACGTAGCGCCAGAGGTGCCTGACGGGCTCGAGGGCCAAGGGTGGGCGTACTCGACACGAAAGGGCGACGAGCACGGCTGGTCCTACGCGAGCTCGTTCACGGGCCCGTGGTCCGCGTCCAAGAGCTCGGACAGCTACGCGCGCCGCCGCCTCTGGCAGAACCAGTGCCGTCCCGCGATCGCAAGCGAATAAGTATCACGTATGAGCAACCAAGCGATGCGAAATGAGCAGCGGATTATAACCGCAAGCAAGAAACTATCGAGAAACAAACAAGACAAACAAACATGATGAAGAGGAAGATGAGAACGAGATGATACAAGCGAGAGGCGTCCGTTGTGTGGCGAATGCGAGCAGAGTGAGGAGGAAACAGAAGAAGAAGAAGCGGATGTGCAGACGCAAGCAAGCGAAAGAAGAAGAAGAAGAAGCGATCGAGTTGTGTGCGTATACAAATGTATGGATCCAGTCATGGAGGCATCTCTCGATATGTCGTCATGTGCGGAATGGAAGATGCGAGTGGAGAGCGCAAGGAAGCGAGCGTTCGCTCTCCCCCTTCGCCATTTTGAGTTGCTGGCGATTGACTGAGGAGCAACGATTGATTAACTGGATGGCTGCTGCTGCTGGTGCTGCTGGTAACGTCGACAGGCGGAGCGGATGAGCCAGCAGGTTGAAAGCATTTTGGCAGGTTGTGAATTTTGTTCCTTTCATTGATATTCTGTAGACAGCTCGCAAGTTCTCCTCGTGCCTTCTTTTCATTTTTCCCAGTAGGAAGTAGTAGCTTTTGTTTATAAATTGGTCAGCGTTAAAAAACAGTCGTTAAATATAAGGGAACCAATGATTTTGCATGTTCGGCCACGCTTGACACGCGAAACTCTAACGTAGTTCGGCTCAGAAACCTTGGATATGAGAGAGAGAGAGAGAAGATGCGAGTCACTCAGACGTTATCACAACTTCAAAACTTCAGAGTTCACCTTTCTGAGTTGAGTTCTTGAGCGTATTCGAATACTCTGAAGAACCGAAGCCAGAAACCAACACCATCGACTTGGCCAACTTGCCACCTACCTCACTCAACCTCAGACTGTCATCAAACTGAGTTTCGTCCGCAAACAAGCCAGGCGACATGCTCTCGATCGAAACGCCCTCCTCAGCGCATCATAGTCGTGGTGGCACGCGGATCCTGTGGGTTCCTGCCGAGCATGTCGGCGCTGATACTTGCTTCCACTGGGGCGAACGGAGATAGTCGAAGCAGCTCGGGTGATTCGCCGTTCAAGCGTTTTTTTTGTCAGTGGGTACGGAAGCGCATGTGGTCGTCGGTGTTCTCACCTTTCGCGTCGTTGTGCGTCAGTCAGCAACGCCGTTGAACCTCGCCGAGAGTGTGTTCGGAAAGCCAGTGGTAGTTCCACTTGGATCACTTGGACGAGTCCGAGTCACCTTTGCTAGCGGATCCGCGAAGCTGCTACAATGAGAACGCTGCTGTTTGTGCTGGCATAGACGCTGCAGCGGTCGAGGTTGAGATAGTGATGCTGCAGGAAGCCGGTGCTATGCAGGAAGAAAGAGTGGTAGAAAGCGCGTTGGGACAAGCTGCAAAAGATGTAGCGAGTGCAGGCTGGTGTCCTTCACTTGAGTTCTTGACTCGACCCGACAACTGATGTGGGCAGTGAAATTCATGAACCAAAATGCAGAGAGGTCACACAAACTGATAGAAGAGCCTGACGCTAACACAAAGAGAGAGCAACACAAGTGGATACTCGGCACCATCTATTTACCGATCGTTCGTTTGGTTGGTTAGATGCCCGTCGTCGTCGCCGTCGCTACTGTCGCCGCTTTCTTTGGCTTCTTCCGCGTCGCCACGGCCGTGGCGGCAAAGACCTCGTACTCGGGGAAGCGCGCCGTGAACGCCGCATCCGAGAGCAGCAGCCAGTACGCTTTCTCCGCGAGATCCAGGTCCACCAGGTAGTGCTTCTCCAAGTACTCGTACCGCGGGCGGGCGATGCGGTCCACGCTGCGCATGAGCAGCCCGACATTCTTGACGATCCGCTCGTGAGACATGCCGACTACCGAGGTCAAAAACTTGTACGAGCGCTTGAGTTGCTCAGACTTGCACATAATGATGCGTGGGTTCGAGCTCCAGGCCTCGGCCGTGGCTTCTCTGCTGCCCAGGATCTCGTCCAGCGCGAGCAGCTTGTCGTCCATCGAGTCCAGGGAGAGCCCCAACGCCTCGGGCGTGTTCGCGATGAGCTTCGTGATCGCGTCGGACGACAACCCATGCTTCTCGAGGAACGCGACCTTGAGCTCCATGCGATCGAGGCTCAGTGACATGAACTGCGGACAGCGCTGCAGCACGCCGACGACCTGCTTGTGACTCAGCCCCTGCTCGACCAGGAACTGCTTCTTCGGCTCGAGGTTCTCCTGAATGCTCGTCGAGACCGCGTGAGGGAACACGGAGATCAGGAACGGGATCTAAGCAGGACCATACGATGTAAGTTCATAAGTTGGTTTGTAGCATATGGATGGTTTCCTGTAGACTTTTCTTATCCCATTCATCGCACCTTTGTCGGATGCACGCCCTGGGAAATGTACCATTCCTTCACGTCCAAAAGCGCTTCCTCACGCACGCCCAGGATGTTGGGGTGGCGCGCGATCGCTCGCACGAGCAGCGGACCCACGATGCCGTTCGCGCGGAGCCAGTCGACCTGTTGTCCGTCATGTACGATAAACAAACACACACGCACACATAAGCACGTGGTGTTAGTGCTAAAGCAAAGCTATAGCTGGCTCTTGTAAACACCAGCAGATACCAGGCAAAACGCGCGTACATACCTTCTGTTCCATGGTCGACGTCAGGTACCCGGTCATCTGATCATCGTACAAAGAGAGAAAGCTCAGTCAGTACGGTGTGAGAACACTTAGTAAACTGCGAGCGAGTATGTGTGTGTGGATGGGCATTGCGACCGTACCATCGGGTGCATAGCGACGGCCGAGAGCGCGAGGCTCTTGGACAACCCCACTTGCTGCAGGAACGCCACCGTGTGGTCGATCGCCTCCATGGAGACTGCGTGGCTGGATTTCTCGAGCTTGGCGGCGATGCGGCTGTAGCAGCTCTCCTGCTGCGTCTTGCTCATCGCGCTGCCGACCGCGAAGCGCGATGACGAGAACTGGCGCGTGAGCTGCGTCACCACTGTCTCTGCGTGCGTCTTCTGCTGCGTCTGTTGGGAAGCGCCATGGCCGGCCGCGCGCGCCGCTCTGTTCACGGTCGAGCGCAGCATCAGGTCAGTCAGTCAGCCTCTCTCGCTCTCGTGAGTCTCACTTGAGTTGTGTTTGGAATGCTTGTCATCTCTTCTCTATCACTCGCTGCGCGTGCACGGTGTCGTTATTGTGTGCGTTACACTAAACCTATGCCGTCTATAGAAATAAATCCACATTCTCAAAACGTAATTTGACGACTCAATATACCGCAGTTACAGTAATATATACACATCCTTCTCTACTGTTGACTTTGGTAAATAACAGTCTTTCATTCCGAGCGTGCGATCTCAAGACCAACCGGAGCCTGCGTGGCTCGTAATGTACTCAATCGCTTCCAGTTTCATGCCTTCCAACGGACACAAGAGGTTGTTGTTGGTGATCAGTGCGCCAAAGTTCCCAAGAGGGATTGATTCGCAACGGCTCGGTCACGAAACGCAGTACATAGTCTGCGACGGTACCCCTCCTAGTTGCTGAGTTGCTGAGGACCACCGGCCGAGGTTGGCTTCATGCACGAAGATCCTCAAGTAAATTAAGGATGCATGCATTAGGGCTTTGTATATGGTTGTGCACTCAAGGGCATCCAATGGTCAGGGCGTCGATATGCAGTATATAAAACTAGGGTAGGGAGTGGCGAGGTAGGTACGTTCTCAGTCGCTCGCTCGGACTCCTGGTCAGGACAGCCGATGGTTGTCTCGGTCTTCTCCTTCTTCTTCTCTTTCGGCACCTTCACCTTCACCGTCCTCTTCTTGTGCTGTTTCTTCGTTTCCATTGCCATGTCCATCGTCAACCTCACCGTCTCCTTCAGGGACGTCGTTCTCGCGTTGCTCTTGCTCGTTGTCGGGTTCCGAGAGCTGGAGCATCGTGTTCTCGCACTGATCGAGCGGCGCGAAGAAGCCTGTCTCGAGCGCGAACATGTGCGTGCGGCGCCTCAGCAGCCGCTGGAAGAACACCTGCGGCAGCTTCTCGGAGCCAAAGCCCGCGAGGCACTCCTGTAGTCGTGGTCGTCCCGGCACTTTCTTGTACGGCTGACGCGCTCTTCGCGGCGAGACGAACCTCGGGTTGAAGTTGAACAAATTGATGTGCTGTTGGCGGAGCAGCGCTTTTTTCTTCCCCACCGGGTAGGGCTCCAGTAGGCTCCGGCCATTTACATAGAAGAGCTCGGACTCCTCGGTCTCGGCCGGCAGGTAGTGCGCCATGTTGCCGCACATCGTGTCGTCGTGCTTCTCCATGTCTTCGTGCGGCGCTGACTCGATCGCGCTCACGCCCCAGGGTGAGAACGAGTAGTTAGCGTGGCTGAATTCCCACGAGAGCCAAAACGCCTCCTTGTCGCTCCACGAGAACTTGTACCGGAAGCGCTTCTCCGTGATCATGTACCAGAGCACCTCCATAGGCTTCTGCGCGCGTGACTTGTCAATCGCGAGCATCGACGAGTCCTGCTCGTGGCACGTCTTGCCGCTGTACGAGAGCGACTTCTTCATGTGCGCCGAGGGCTGGGGGCCCGTCAGGTTGAAGCGCGCGTACGGAAACTTCTTGATCCAGACCTCCAGATATTGATACTGGCGCGCCTCGTCGCCGTGTCCCAGTCGGATGATCTTGTTGAAATTGCGGTGCTTCTTCACGACGCGGTCGTAGAAGAACATTGTGCCCGTGGTCTTATACCCTGGGAGAGTGCGGATCACAGCCGGGTCGCGCATTGCGAGCACGTCCGCGTCTAGGAGGAGCACCTCCGTGATGTTTGTGTGGTGCAGCGCGAGCGGCTTGATCCAGTAGCTCGCAAATGTCTTCGCAATCTTGAGTGTCAGAATCTCCTTCTCGACCATCTCGGTGCACACATCGATCAGCTGCACGGGGCTCTCGGGGGTGCTCACCATCTCGAGGAGCGCACGCGACTCGTCAGAGAGTTCTTCGGGGAAGCAGTGGTACACCTGCACGGGCTCCGGGTTACCCAGACATCGTAGCTCCTTGATGAGCGACACGCCCATGGCGATGATACCGTCGTGGAGACACATGACGATGCCTTTCTGATACGAGACAACTGGTAGGTCAGTTCGCTGGAGCTGGCTGGTGGTGTCTGATTCGACCTCTTCTTCTTGGGTAGTGATATCTGGTTCCAGCACTCGTTCCAGGAGCGTCGGCTGGTCGTTGTCGTCCTGCTGCTCGTCGTCCTCGGGGGCGGCGTGCACCGCGAGACGCACGAGGTCGCTCGCGTGATCGACCACGGACGTCGGTAGCTTCTGCAGCATGGTCGGGTCAGTCGTGAGGTGGTAGTTGATCAACGCCACGCTCACGAGCGAGTACCCGAGTACGAGCAGCGCGATGCTCGCGGTTGTGCGGAACACGCGGTTGCGGCGCCACCAAGGAGCGCTGGCGCTTGTGACGCTCGAAGAGGCATCCCCAGCAGCACCCCCAGAGGCCGAATGTATCTCGATCTTCATGATGCGAAGCTGAGCTTTCGGAGTAGTTGGCACGCTGCTGCTCTTTGGTGACTGCTGCTGCTGCTGCTCTCTCTCTCGTGCGTCGGCAGGTAGTGGCGCGTTGGGAATTGGTCGCAAAGGGGCAGCAAACGCAGAAGACTGGCAAAGCGGCGACTAAATTGGTTGTTACGTGAGACTTGTGAGCACTCGGCTGGGTTTTGGCCTCGAAAGGACGCGCGAAAGCGGTGGATCTTGGGGGGCTTCCGCGCATCTTCTTTGGAATCAAACACGGAACACTCGATTATAACTTTAAATAGAATAATGCTATATAGGTACAATCAAATGATTCAAATGTACACAAAAATGAGCTCAGTAATTATGAAATCATCAAAAAAAATTATAAGGATACAAAAGATTAAAGAACGAATTGAGACCACACACGTCACACGGGACCAAAGTTGAAGTGGAATGTTTTGTTTTGTTTTTGGAAAGTGCACCTATCCACCAATTGAAAAATGAAACTCATAATCGCCAACCCTGAAGATATTTTTTTGCAACGGACGCACACGCACACACAGAAAGCACATACAATGCGCTGAGCACTTCCTGTGTGATGAGTTAGCTGCATGGGGTTCTCTCTCAAGCGACCACGTCGCCACCATGATTAACGCTCTCTGGGGTGTAAGCCGCGCGCGCAAACACGAGAGGTGGCCGCGTGGAACGATCACCCGAGAGTTTCTTCTCCAGAATTTATCACGCAGCACATGCTCTCACCAACCATTCCAGCGTTGTGGAGATGATCGCGGACTGCCTTACGCTCTCTTGAGTGCGTTTGCCTGGAGTCACTATTATACCGAGCGACCCCCCACCACTTGGCGTGACCTCGGTGTTGAGATTGTGAGGTTGTCTGAGGAGGGAGGGAGGGGGTTGAGCTTTAAGCGAACTGACAGTAGTGCAGTCGAAAAAACAGTGCTGCCTCTGCAATGATAGCGCGCGATGACAAGGAATTGGCACATTTTGCATTGCGTTGCTCTTCTCCTTCATCGGGACGAAAACGGACTGGCTTGTGGGCTTTCAGGCTCAATGTTTTCACCGAGGCGTTGAGCTGAGATCATGCTGCCTCGCTCCACAAATAGGGAGGTTGTAAATGCGCACTGAGTACTATCACTGCTTCCATCGCTGTTGTCGTCGTTCATTATGGGCTGATGCTTGCTGCCTGTAGCCTCTTCGGTTGATTGACTGGTTGAGAGATGGAATGAGACAATGAATTGCTGGCTAGAGGCTATTTCCAGACTTACAGAGTGGCCAATGGGAAGGCTGGATGGGATGGGACCCCGCATCCCAGATACGAACGATCTTGTTGCTGGTCTCCGCACCACTCGAGTTAGCTTGAAACGCCGAGCACCAAAGGATTAACGGCATCATGAAACACCACCGCCATTGAATCTCCTCCCTCTTCGTCCTCACTCTCGCATTCGAGTCAAGCCAACCAGGTATTGCGAGCAGAGACCAGCTATGGGGACTAAGCGGCAAGCGTCAATCAGCCACTCCGAGGCACAAGGCTCCACAGCAGCGGCCACCTCGGAAACCACGAGCCGTGCGCGGGCAAGAGCTCTCCAGGTGGCTACTGCTGTTGGTCAAGCGTTGCTGACAGCCTCTCGTCGAAGTTCTCGACAGCAAAGTCGCAAGCTCGCACAGGTTACAGCCACGTGCATTCCTATGTTTTGCATGGTCGAGATCGCCTACACATCGGCGTTCCTGCATTCGATCAACACACAAGATAGCAGTAGAGCACTCTGGTCGCCTCAAGTAGACTAACAGCTATTTGCAAGAATTCGCGGTTCTAACGATACTCCAGAACCAGGATATGCCCAAGGTAGAAGCAAGACCGAGGGATCGTCATTCGTGATGCAGATGGCGGTCAACAAGGCTACAGAGGTCAAGGCGGAGCCAAAGTCAGCCGTTGATGAGTACCTAGCACCAGACTTGTCGATAGAAGCAACAGCTCCCTCACCAAGCAAATCGGCGCCACCTACGGAAGTACCGAACCCAACCCCACTGGCCTCGGCACTCCAGATCGACACAGCTAGCTCTCCAAGAAAAGACACTTCGAAAAATAACACCTCGTCTACCCTACGCGGCAAACTCCACGACCAGAGCGGCGGTTTCGACGCGTCCGTGTTCCGCAGCAAAGGCGTGATCACTTGTCTTCACGACGGCATCCTTTCCATGGGTCTCTCGCTCATTCGAGACCTATGCTGTCTGGGCAACACGGAGCTCGTTCAGGTCTACCACTGCTTCCCCGATGAACTCTCTCCCGAATCCCGCGACGCGCTCACGATGAACGATCCGCGCGTGGAGATTACCGATGTGTGCTCGCACTACATGAGGAGAGGTGCGCTCACCAAGGAGGTTGCGACCAAGTTCCGCAACTGGTGGGTCAAGCCACTCGCGCTCGTGCACACGAACCTTCAGGACGTCGTGCTGCTGGACGCCGACGTGATTCCGATGCAGAACCCCGCGAATTTGCGCAAGCTGCCTGGGTACATGCGCACAGGCACGACGTTCTTCTACGACCGCGTGATCAACAGTAAGGTGTACTTCAACACTCTTGTTCGCGGCAAGCACTATCTCCACGATTGGCTCGAGACGTTCGACTACGCGACATTCAACCTCAGTGGAGCCGACGATGCACATGGTCACGTCGTTTGCGTTCGCTGGTAAGACGTGCCACGAGCAGGACTCGTCCATGGTGCTCGTGGACAAGCGACGTGCGGGAAAAGTCATGGACGTGCTCTGGTTTCTCATCACGAAGAAGCGGTTCGAGTTCGAGTTCGAGTTCGGCGACAAGGAGAGTTTCTGGCTCGCGTTCGAGTTCGCGTACCGCGAGTACTTCTTTTCGCCTTGGGGCACGGGTGTCGTCTCGTCTACGCCCAACGAGGACATGCAGAATCACCCGGACACACTCTGCGGTAGCATCGCACACTTTGTGCCCGGCGAGGATGACAATAACTATACCCCAGAGCTGCTGTACGTGAACGGCAAGGCGCTCTTGACGTCGCTGCCACTGAGCGCCATGGAGCTGAAGCGAAGCACTTTCAACAACTGGTACAACGCGAATCTGACCCACGTGACCCCACGCCAACGACGCCGAGAGAGTGGTGTGTCGAATGAAAAGAAGTACCAGAGGTTCCCGCAGGAGTGCCTCGTGGGACTCGGCTCCACGCCTCTCTCGGAGCATTTCCAAAAGCGGCTACTGCAGCGGCGACTCGTGCTCATGGCAGTTGAAGCCAAGCTACCAGTGACTACGATCGAGTGCTCTCGCTTCTAATGCTTGTAGTAGTTTACTGGGCAGACTTTGCACGAATAATACCCCCATCACTGAATGTAGCCATCTCTCACTGAGATGGAATCAGGTTATGCGATGATTGGCATCCGTGACTCGGATTTGTGTGGTCCTGGCTCAGAATTCAATTGATTGACCTCGTCTCCTCCTCCTTCCTCCTTCATTCTCATCCTCTCCACCGCCTGCGGCGTTGAGACACAGGATTGGACCTTATCGCTCACTACACACAAACAGCATCGTTGGAATACCATCATGTTGACACTACGAGTTGAAAGGCACCGCTGATGGCGTTCTGGTGCAAAACAATCAAGCAGATTGCTGGTGGCTACAAAGTTTGCAGCTGATCCATTGGGGGCAACGAAGCTGTTTTAGTCTCTTCAAGGAGAGGGGGCGTGATGAACTGAAGGCCATCTGCACTCGCACGGTCCACGAAGAAGCAGCGCAAAGTCAAGCATTGACGCAGTGGATCTGATCATTCTGCATCACGCGAATTCCACCACTTTTTAGCATTTCTGTGTGAAATTTGAAGGTGGTATAATAATTTGGGCATATTAGTCTTGGATTTTGAATGACAATGTTTGTACACAAGCGATTGTCGGCATGTTGCATTTTTGACCAAAATCAGCATGCGCGCGCTTATCAAGAGGTTTTGGATGGCATTTATTTTTACAGTTATGGATAAAGGGAGGCTGCAAGTAGAGAGGCTTGTTGAACATTATGATGCAACAGCAGGAGATTATCTAACTTTGAGCTACAGTAACTTTGGGGATCTGTTCGGCACTTGGGAAACATTAATAGAGTGCGAGAGAGGATAGAAAATGAACAGCAAAAGACGTGTCGCAGTTCTAATTCTGCTGCTGTGGTTAATTTGTCTGTAGTGCAGCGTTATTATCGTGTTGGCTATTCGCACATATGATGGTATTACATTATTGCACTCGTCGTCATGGAGCTCATGACTTATCCATTCCTCAAGCCAAAGGGCGAGCGAATAAAACGAAAAACAAATCTAAGCGACACTCGATCATGGGATCGTTCAAGCTAATTTGAGTGACGAAAAGGACACAAGCCAACCAAATGGGGATTTACAGCAAATATACGAGGACGCAGTCAGATCGAAGGCGTATGACAACGTCCTGTGTCTGGATGGTTTGGACAGGATGGAGTATCTTCAATCAACGAAAACACACACATTTGCATATGGGATCGTTTTTGCATCACCCAGATATATCCTTCATAAAGGTGGTGTGAATCGACTTTGCCACTTCGTGAAAGTTACGTGCATGCTGCTGTATGAAACGTACCGAGATCTGAGTATCATTTTGTAGCCCTATGTATAGATTTACATACTATATGCAAGCGTTAGCTAAAACCTCACCATATCTATCTATATTTACATTCGATACGATGTGTTAGCCGAAATTATGCAAAGATTTTAGGGGAAACAAGCCAAGGCAATGGACTGTAAAACTGCAGCCTTTAGTAGTACAATATATATATATATATGTGTGGCCACTTCTATGCCAGCAGGGAGTACTTACTATGCAATATGAAGAGTGTGGACAGATCACAGACGAGCCAGCATATCCGCGTTCTTTCTTTGTCTGAACTGATCCTTCAGCCTCTTGTCACGAATAACGAATGGGAATAGGGCGAGGGGAAGTTCTTGAAGCTGCTGCTGCTACGCATGTTTTCTTGTAATTTTCAAGATCCACCTGTTGAAATGACTTTTCTTTCTCAAAGATGAGTTTTCATTTTGCGTAAAATACAGAAATGGGTATAATCAGTGCACATATCAGTATTTGTGTCATGTAGTAGCAGTCAAAAGAGCAGAATGCTCAGGATGGTGTCATGAATTCTTGCATCAAAGTTGGCATGATCACGCTCCAGCGATGCACTCGCTATCCCTAGCAATCACATTCGATCCCTATGCGCTTGCTCTGGTCAATCCGATCACTCTGGATCTCGATGTGTGGGTGGGTACTCGCGACTGGCCGTTAGACAGTTACCACTGTAATGACTGTCTGTGGTGTGCGTACGTGCATTGTCTGTCGTCTCTGCTGCTCATTCGCGCTTCCACCACCAGCTTCAAAGAGCGCAATCACCACTCAGCATTCCACAGCACAGGACAGGACAACAACAGTAGCCACCACCAATGGCGATTGACACCCACGAGAATGGTGTTTCCGGTGCACTACCTTCAATAGGGAACTCGAGTCCTTCGCGCCGCGGCCGCAGCTTCGATGAGCTCTTGGGAGGAGAACGAAAAGGTCCGGTACTGAGCCCCAGGGCTGGTGCTGTGCTCACGAAGAAGAGCTCCAGGTCACCGGACAACAGCGGCAGCGATAGTGACAACGGCGAGGGAAGCGACGACGATGGCGACGATGACGCGCTTATCGACCAACTCTTTCGTGAATATCGCAGCGGCGGCAAGCTGAATCACCGACTCGCGACCAACGCGGTGCTCAAGTACCTGCTACTCGGTGTACTCATGGTGTCGGCGCTCGTCATGATCCGTATGAGCGCGTTCGTGAGCTCCGCCTCGAACGCCGCGGCCAGCGATAACTCAGTAGCGTCCCAGCGGTTTGTGCGTACAGGTACGGGCGTGGACGGCATCCAGGTGCAGGTACAGTCGGAACCATCGGCGTTAGCAGCAGAGGCGGTGGCAGCGCTGGAGCGAACAATGACGCCCACCGTCGAGAGTCCAAGTCCGGCACCTGACAACCAGACAACAACAGAACCGGCAGCAGTACTGGTAGCAGCAGCCGCGCAAGCAACACCAGAGCCTATTCCGAGTAGTATCCCGGTGTTTGACGCCTCGGTATCCCGCAAAAAGGGCGTGGTGCTGGCCCTACACGACGGCGTGATCGCCATGGGGCTCTCGCTCATCAAAGAGCTTCGCTGCTTGGGCAACACCGAGCTCGTGCAGGTGTACCACTGCCTGCCGGACGAGATGTCGGAGGCGTCGCGCCAGCTGCTGTTGCGCAACGACAACCGCGTGGAGATCATTGACGTGTGCACGGACCTGGTTGAGCGCCAGCTGATCACGCGCGCCGTGGCACTGAAGTTCAAGAACTGGTGGGTCAAGCCGCTCGCGATGCACCACACGGACCTGGAGGAGCCGATCCTCATGGACGCGGACGCCGTGCTGCTGAGTAACCCGGCTTCGCTGCGCACCACGGCCGGGTACATGCGCTCGGGCACGACGTTCTTCTACGACCGCGTCATGGGCTGTAAGCTGTACTTCAACAAGGAAGTCGGCGGCATCCAACTACTCAAGAAGCTCGTGCGGGATTTCAACTACAGTGCGTTCAGTCTCACGGGTCCGGCGCCGTCGCAGCGCCTGCTGGAGAGCTACGCGTACGCGGAGAAGACCTGTCACGAGCAGGACTCGTCCATGGTGCTGCTCAACAAGCGTCGAGTCACAAGCGAGGGCAAAGCGATGGACGTGCTCTGGTGGCTCATCACCAAGGCGCGCCTGGACTTTGAGTTCTCCTGGGGCGACAAAGAAAGCTTCTGGCTCTCGTTTGAGCTCGCGCACATGGACTACTTCTTCTCGCCCTGGGGGGCTGCGGTCGTGTCGTCGTCCGCCAACCGAGACATGGAGTTCCACGCCGACACTCTGTGTGGGAGCCTCGCGCAGTACGTGCCCGTGTCCGCGGAGGACACGTCGGCCCCCGAGGTACTCTATGTGAACGGCAAGGCGATGCTCGAGGTGTTCCCCGAGGGCGTCGAGGCGCTGCGCAAGGCCGGGAAGAATAACCTGTACAATACAAACCCGACGCACGTCGTGCCTCGCCAGCCGCGCACGGAGAACAAACTGTCGACGATCCTCCCCAGCAGACAGTTCTTTGGCGAGTGCATGGTCGGCTTGGGCTCCACGCCATTGCCGGAGACGTTTGCGGCCCAGCTGCTGAGACGACGTATGTTCTTCCTGGCGGCGAACACGGGCGTCGAGAAGGCGCTGCATCAATGCAGTCCGTTCTGAAAAAGAGAAGAAAAAGGTTAGAAGAAGGATTGAAGGCATTGTACCGTATACTGCATAGCATACACACGGAAGCACTCGACAGGCAACCGCAAGCGTACGTGACATCGAGAACTAGAACTATTACTTAATAAATTAACATAGCAGCCTAGCCCAAACGGTTCTTCACAGCTGCAAATGAAGACTCGAAATGGTCTGGGAATGGGAATCTGTGCAATTGGGAGGGAACATGAGCCAATCAACCGACCATCGCCACTCCCGTGACCAAGCAAGCGCCAAGTCCTTCCAAAGGTCGTCGCCTGGCTGATTCTCTCCCCCTCAGAGGCCTCGAAAGGGCGTTGGTTTCATTCTTCTGCAATGCACGCACTTGGCGCAGGCTCTTGACGCCAAGGGTCACCCAGCCATGGATCCGCGAAGGAAGGAAAGGAAGGAAGGGGCCAGCACAATCTTTTGGCTTGCTACCCCAGTCCCTCAGTCGATCTTCTCCCCCAGACACGCAAGCTCGCCTCACCAACAGGAAGAACAGATCAGCATGAAGGTCGCAGCAACAACTTTGGTCAGCGTGGTGCTCGCCTCGCAGCAACTGGGCTCGGTGGCCGAGAGCAACTGCTTGGCCACATGCCAGTCCGAGGTGATGACCCATCAGGTGCAGGACTGCACCGTATGGCGAGAGCGCCTGCCACGTCCAGACCTCTACTCGCTCTGCCAAGACGGCTATGACCTTGGTGCGTGCGTGTACTCCTAACATTTACTAGTAGCGTGGTGGTGGTGGAAAAATTTCCTAACAGCACTCGGTATCAATCAGGTCTGAGTGCCGGCTGCGAAGGCTACTGCGCGAAGGACGTGAACGAGGGCAAACTCGCGTCGCTGCGTCTGGACGCGTGCACGTTCCTGCGCGGCACGCCGCCGATGGACCGCATGCGCGCGTGCCAGAGCGGCTTTACGTCCGCTGTCAAGCGTGCCAAGGACACGGCGGTAGTCTCGCGCCAGTTGTCGGAGACAGTAGCGGACAGCATGAACAGCATGGACAACTCCGAGAGCGAGAAGCCCAAGAAGAAAGTGACCATCAAGAAGACCGTAGAAGCCCGGGTAAGGAATTCTCCTGTTGTGAGTGGGAATGTTGGGCTAGAGTATGCAGATCCTAATGCCTGTGTGTGAACTTTGATGTTGTGTGGATTATGCAGAACATCCTGGAGCTTGCGCGTGAAGAAGCCCAGGCGGCGTTCCAAACCGACACGCGCGCGACGGAGCTCTAAGCTCTCGCAAGAAACAACCCGATCTTCCTGACTCTCGTGTCTTGGGCTAAACTGGCTGCATGCGTTCGCTTCGACACTAGCCTCTAGCTTGGAAGACATGCATCTACATTGTTTATTCTATATCTCAATCAACAACATGAAGAAAAAAAGTGAAAACCAGTCTGGAAAGTCTGATGCATAGTGAAGAACTACTGCATGTACGAATCGTCTGGTAGGGTAAGCCGTGGCACCTCGGCTGCGTACATTTGCAGCTCCTCACTCAAGCTGACGAACCGTGCCGTGGAGAATGAAGGAGATTCCACACAGTTAGTACATGCTGGCGCTACGGACTTGGAGCAAACCGTCTCGAAAGAGAGAAAAAGAGAGAGAGAGAACAAATCCACCGCGAGACGCGGGACTTAAACTTCGAAGACGACCAGGAGCTTGTCGCAGTAAACTATTATCCAGTGCCTTCAGCAAGTCAAGGACGATACTCTAGTGTAGAATTGGGCACTGTGACAGACCGCGCGCAGGGGGCAACGAGTCTGGATAGCGACCAGCGGGAGGTCATGATGTGTCGTCGTCATCTTTCTCGACGGTCAACAACAAGCAAGGGCGTGCAAGAGAACTTCAATGTCAATGTCTACTTACAACTCTGTAAGCGGGTGTAATTGGATCGAGAGGTTTGGTCGCTCGCGGCACTACCCACTGAGTAGTAGCTACTGTGCAGTATTCGAGCCGCTGGTTGTGTCCAGGGATCTGGGGTAGCTTCGTCAGAAAGCACGCTGAACCAGGGTTCATTCGGGGACGTTGTCTTGGAGTGAAGTGGTGCCTTTGTCTTCGTGAGTGGCTCAACAAACACTTCCAGGAAAACGTAATGCATGGCTTGACCACACCTCAGGCGCTCAGTTTGGCGTGCGTTCTGGCTTACCTGACTCGTCTACTCACTGTCGACGAGCACGCGGCAAAGTATACATCACACATAAAATCGGGGGTCACTGAATCTTACGTGTTGGAGGATCGAGTACTGGGGTAAATGACTACCAAGCTCCCGAGCTCGTCTCCAGGCGACGGACGTGCTCGCCCTCTACGTTTGATTCCAGTTGGAGGCAGCACAGAAAGAATGACTGTACTAAGTGAGATGCTAACGACGTCGACCTTCGTCACATACAACTGACTTCAGAAGGGACATGTGGCAAACTTGGACGGGAAAGCGACGAGGATGGGATGGTCAGGAGAGCAGGTCATGTGAGAGCTTTTGAAGCTACTTTCAGTACAAGTGTATCCAGACTGAGTGACGTTATTACCAAAGTCAAATTCTCAGTTTTCACCTACGGTATCAGACTTGCTGTTAAGTTCGCGACAGTATTGATTGAGCTCGTCTGATGTTGGAGCGCTCCACTTGTAGAGCGGTCCACCCACCAAAAGCAAACTTAACAATCAGCTTCATGCGAACCTAATACCCGCACACACACACAAAAATTCCAGGTCAAAAGTCAACGCTTTTTCTATCACTGACAAATGACGCCCACGCCCATGGCGACGTCGCTGAACGAAGCGTCCTCGGCGCACGCGATCCGCGCGACGCTCACCGACCAGGAGTGGACCACAAGGCGCACGTACACCCCCAGCAGCAATGCGTCCGTCGGCCGCAAGCGCCGCGTGTCGACGCCCTCGACGCAAGATCCAACGTTGTCATCGTCGTCCGCTGCTGCTTCCCGGATGACTCAGCGACTCTCGCGCGCTGCGTCGTCGACCTCCCACTTGGCGCTGCATCCACACCGCCGCCCCCGCGAAAGTGACGTATTCGGTAATCGATCGCTGTCAGCATCGTCATTGTTTGCTTCTGCTGACGTGTCTTCTGGGCCGATGACGCTGTCGGCACTGGTCTACGACGCGATGCTGTCCTCGAAAGCGGGGCTGCGCCGCGTCTTCCATACCTACGACCAGTTCCCAGCGCACCGGTATGTGTTCGTGCGAGAATGGGAGCACCCGAGCGTCAACACCAATAGTCCCAGTGTCAGTGCCAACGGCAGCAGAGAGCGAAGTCTCAGTCAGGGCCAGAGTCGCAATGGCGCGAATATCAAGCACCAGGTGCTACACTCCGTGATCGCACTCGACCGCGTCGATGGCAAGCACGTCGTGCTCACGTGTCTTGCGAAAGCAATCGTGACCGAATGGTAAGCAAACCTATTGTATGCGTATAATACCTGCTATTAGCCTGACCCTGACCCTGATGCTGTTGTTGTTGCTGTATTATGTGAACTTGATTAGGCAAATCCACCACGCGCTCCGCGTGATGCTCACACTTGCGCGCAAAGTGGGCTTCCAGGCACTGTTGCGCGTCTGGGACGCCGACAAGAACTGGGTCTTCGTGCAGGAGTTCGATCCCGAGTGGGAGTGCGTCGACACCGAGTTTAAAACCGTAGCGACAGCACCTACGAAGGCAGGCTTCTCAGAGGAAAAGCTGCGCGAAATCGTCTTCCAGGTCGTCGCGCATGTGCACTTCCTGCACTCGCACGAACTCAGTATGGCGGGCGAGCTCTGGCACCACGACCTCATGGTAAATAAGCTCTTGTCGTGTGTGGATGATTCTGTCTGTGTGGAGTCATTCCTAATACTGTGGACGTGTGTATGTGCATGAATGAACTGTAGATAAAGCATGGCAAGGTGTCGTTGCTGTTCAACATCACGTACATCCTCAGCGGCTATACGCTGGTGCCTGCGAACGAGCGCAACAAAGCAGCCGACATGTATGTACGCCCACTGCCCATAGCAAGCTCAGATTGACAGTGGCTTGCTAACTTGTTGTGGCATGGCTGTCTCGTGAATCAAATATTGATACTAGCGCTGCGATCGGGATGCTCATGTTCCAGCTCTGCATGGTAGCGTTCGCTCCCGAAGGCTCGAGTTTCGATATTTCCAGCATCGAAGACGCGATTGAAGACCAACTGAGCCACGTGTCAGCGCCATGCCGAGACACACTCTTTGACTGCCTGAGTACGCTTGCAATTCTTTTAGAAGCTAACTATCTCTAGGGGCGACTACGGTGGTGGTTTCTTGTACTAATTATTGTGCTTGAAATCCAAACGCTGTAGCTGCAAAGCCTACGATCGACGAGCTCTCCAAGCGCAAGTGGCTTCGCCACATCGACTTCATCTCCGTCGCGTCCAAGTTGGAGCACAGCCACAGTAGCCTGCACATGCGTAAGATGCTCTATAACTCGCTCATGTGGAAGCTTGCGGCGTTCTTCATGGCGGACTGGCTCGACAATTTCTACAACGTTGCAGCGGTGCCGTCCGTCTCGAACTCGGAGGATGAAGAGACCCGGCAGCGGCTAAAGGTATGCTTGCAAACGTCGAGCACCAATTGGAAAAATGAGAAATTCCTAACGAGTTCTTGGCTGATTTTATGTGCGTGTGAGTATAGAAGCCAAGCAAGCGCGTGCTTATTGGACGGAAGCTGCTGCTCTCAGGTCACTCGCCACACTGGCTGAAGCGTGGAGCTGCGATCATCCCACCTCTGGGCTCTACGATCCTCCCGCATCGCGAAGACGACGACCAGGCAGATGTAGTGAGGAGATACGGAGACAACCAGATGGACTCTGTCTTTCAGTCGTGGACACACGATGAAATCATCCCCGGCAGCGGTTCCAGTGGGTACAGCGCCTTCGCGTACGATTTTCCGTTGTCGTACAGCTCGTATGAGCCAGTGTATGATGCGTTTGAGTGGACCGAGGATGGCGAGTATGCAGAAGAGAGAGAAGGTGTGGAAAGCTCAGCGATAGATAAAGAGTCCGGAACGATCACTCTCGCTCGCAAGGCGTCGCTGCTGGGCTTTTCAACTGAGAATAACCACTCGCAAGAGTTCCAGCGAGAGACGCTGCGATCCCTGATGGTCGATGGCACGATCCCAAGAAGCGATAGGTCATCAGCATCTTCTTACAGCAACAGTGCAGCTGAAGCCTCAGTGGCAAAGAGTACCAGCAGTACTCCCCAAGTCCCGTTCTCACCGGAAACATCCACGGATCCTCTGTACTTCAGTGCGTTTGGGCCAAAGGACATTACGTATCGCGAATCGTTCCGAGTCGACATCTGGGCGTATCTACGACAGCAGCGCGACGAGATGCTCCAGACCGCCTTGGAACAAAACGAGGCGGAGGTCGGGCAGCACGTGCAGCCGTTCCATATTCAACGAGGCACGCTGATTACCGTGATGCTGGAGGCGAACGACCACTTTGGCATCCACGGTGATGACTCCAAGACGTTCCGATGGCGTGGGGATGTGAGCGGCGTGTCGTTTGAACTGTATCGAAAGCAAACCAACATCTGGAACCGAGAAGAAGATGAAGAAGAGAGTGAGAGCGAGCTCTGCATCGCAAGGATCATTGCTGGCACAAAGGTTTCGCTGCTCTACATTCGCTTACACACAGCGCAGCAACGAGGGGATACCGCTGAGTTTTCGATCCTCGAGTCAAATCTGGAGCACGTGAGTGCAGAAGTGCACGAGATCCCGTCGCAAGACCTGGAGATTATTCGACCCGTTGGAAGCGGCGCGTTTGGTGATGCGATGCTCGCCAAGTGGCACAACAACAAGACCGAGGTGGTCGTCAAGACGCTGCACAAGGACATGTACCGCAACTCGGACGCGGTCGCCGAATTCCAGCACGAAGCGGCGGTGATGCACATGCTGGGTAAGCACCCACATGTTGTAGAGCTGCTCGGCATTTGCAGCAACTTTAGCACGAAGGGTGCCGACTCGTCCTTCTCGCTGGTGACTGAGTACCTACCGAACGGCAGCCTTCAGGACGTGTTGCGAACGTCCCCACGACATGGACATCATCAACAGAGCCACAATGGTGATGAATTTGCTATGCTCTATGATAGCAGCACCTCGTCTCTGTTCGGGTTGTTTTCGCGAACGGTGATGGCTCGAGACGCCGCGCACGGACTCGCGAACATCCACCAGGGCCACTTTCTGCACCGAGATATCGCTGCGCGGAACTGCCTCGTGGACGACCATTTCCGCGTCAAGGTGTGCGACTTTGGTCTGTCGCGGAAGCTGAACCCGTCGGGTTTTATGTTTGATGACGACCGCCACGGTTTTGGGCCTTTGAAGTGGATGGCCCCCGAGTCAATCCTGCCTCCACACTTGTTCTCAATGCAGTCGGACTCTTACATGTTTGGCGTGTTGATGTACGAGATCTTCACGGGCGAGCAGCCGTTCCCAGCACTGTCGACGAGAGACGCGATCGCGCTCATTCGAGAGGGGAAGCACGTGCCGATCCCCAGTGGGTTGCCTGCGACGCACGCCAAGCTGATGCAGCGCTGCTTTGAGCTGCACCCGCTCCACCGACCGACGATGGACCAGATTTACTCGACGCTCGACGGCTGGATCCTGCAAGACACAAAGACCCATGTCGTGATTTAAATGTTGGAAGTTGTTGTGTTGTTGGTACGTACGTGCACATAAATGTTTGTTTTATTGTAGAAAATGGTCCAACTCATCACGACACCTAGCTGTACACCATGTAATTATTGTCTGACTTTCGCTGACAGAATCAAACAAGCGGCCTACGCAAATGAACCATTCTCGCGCTCGTCCTCCTGGTCCAGCGACGTCAGTGGGGTGTACGCAGCAAACATTTGCTGGAAATCGCGCTGAATGCGATCGTCTCTGGCTTTCAACGCAACGAACCCAGCGAGCAGCACAGCCAAACAGAGCGCTCCAAGCACGATCGCCCACGAAGTTGACCATGAGAGTCCGTTTTGGTTGCCAGCCATCTCGCTCGTTGCAGTGTTCTCTGTGGTCATCACATTACTGAATATTTCTGTCGATATCGTTGAGATAGAGTGCAAGTGTACGTGCTCAATAGTGGCAGCCTCATCAAGACCATACGCAACCTTGTTTAAGTGCGCGCGCATCTTCATTGCAACTGTGAGTGAAGCGCTCGGGTCTTGAAGCCGCTTGGCAGTCGCCTTTCGACATTCATTGCTGCCGCACGGAATGAAGAAGAACACCTCCACGCAGTCATTCTGGTCATCGCCTTTATCATTGCATACAGTATCGTCGACGCTCTTCAAGAGCACATCCTTGGCGTTCACGTTCGCTGCTGCGCTGATTGCCTGCTGGAAACTGTCAAGCATCGCGCCATGGAACTGACTCGAGTGTATACCTATGATCTGCGCTTTTCCCTTGACGGCATCAGGGTCTTCGATGACACGGCAGTGCGAGTTCTGACGCCTCGGGTCGTGCACATCAAGGCACAACCCACAGGCGTCGAACGATCCACGACCGTCGCAAACTCCGCAAACGTCTCTCTTGGCAGATCCATTCGGCACGCCCTTGCAATCCAGACAACTTTTGCCGCGCGTAGTATCCTCCTGAGGAAGACAGCGTCCGCAGATATCGAATGAGCCCATACCACCACAGACGCCACACTCGTCCAGATCTTTCCCGCTGTGTGCGATCCCATCGCAACCGGCGCATTTACGATTCCAGAGGACCGCATCTTCCCGCAAGTTGCAGTCGCCACAGTCATCATGCTCAAGTGGGGCAAAGCACGAGTCGCCCCAGAAAGCCTCCGAGCAAGCCTTCGGAGTCGACGGCGTTCCTTCAAAGCCAGTGCACATCATCTTCAGCGGCGCACACGTCAAGAGCGAAATTGGTTCGTCGCACGAAAGCAAACCATGGAACGGCACATCGTTTACAGAGAACTGAGGTACCGTGGCGACTCCAAACTTGTGCTTCGCCTTGATTTGATTGCTCAGAAGGCTCTCTCCTTGCTCATTGATGCAGAATGCGATTTCGTCAGGCGGGATATCAAGCGATGCTTGCACTAGGCGTGAGCAATCGCCGTTGAACTCGTTGGTTGTGGTGTCCAGTGGATTGCACTTGCTGTTGAACGCAGTCAGGTAGTCTAAGAAGAGCACCGTCTTGTTCATTTGCTGTGCATACTGTGCGATGCACAATTGACGAATATCCTCTTCCAGTACGTCTTTGCCGTCCAGGCCAACAGTGCTGTCACGCTCTGGGTCGTACGTGCAGAACTTGTTATGGTAGACGCAGAGCTTCTCACAGTGTGAGGATCCTGGCACTTCTTCACGTTCAGCTTCAATTTCCTCTTTTCCAAGACACCCCCACGAGCTGCCATCAAAGACATCGTAGTAGGGTGTGAAGTGCACGTGGGTCGCTGCTGCTTTGCTAACACCTTCACCAATGTCTTCATCATCGAATGCCCGGAGGACATTCGCAAATGTCTTGATAAATGAATGCAACGCTGGTGAGCTCCGCGACGAGAACCAAAGCGCAACATCCAGGCGGTTGTCTGGATTCGGCACTTCCCAGTTGATCAGCACCACTGTCGTCTGTGCAATTTCCATCATCCTCATGAGCTTCAGCGCGTCCTTGTGGTGGATTAAGAGCGACGGGATGCGGATATCGCCACTCGTGCCATCGTCCGCCATGATCGGAAGCACAGCTGCCTTGTCGTTCTCTTCTTCTCCATTGTAGATCACCACGCCAGCGGCTAAAGCTTCCTGTGCGTGGCGCACTTTCTCTACGAAATGGCAATCACCACGCTCGATCATGAGCACAAACGCTGGCGTGTCACTTCCATCAATACCCTCAGTTGCCATCGTAAAGTCAGCGCTTTCGCTTTCATCCAGTCGACTGCTATTCATACTGCTTGTGAGCTTGAGTACACCGCCCTGCTCGAGGGCTTGCGGCATCTCGGTGCGGTTAAAAGCGCCACATGCTCTGCGATTCGTCAGCGGCGCCAGCACCAGCGGAGCTACGAGGTCGTGACCTATCGTGTCAAAGCGTCCAAAGAGCGCCAATTGGTGCTCAAAGCCCGCGTTCGCCCCGCCTGCGTCGTCTTCGCCCGGGAGCACAGGCGTGATCACGCGAAACACGCCAGAGCACACTTGAGAAAGCAACAACACCTGCGCCACGCTTAGCAGCAGCAGCAGCAGCGAGAGCCTGAGCGATCGCATGCTTAGTGTCGAATGTCCGCCGTGATTGCCACCTTTCGTCAAAGGGTCCACCAATTCACAAATGCACCTCTTCGACGTGACAACGGGATCTTTTCGTGTTCGTGGCCTAAAATAGTGTTGACTACACGAGAAAATAAATACATCCTCATTTATGGATTTTGAACATAAAATGAGGACAGATCCGATTTTCAAGGGCGGACTTTCTGCCGTAGGTCAATCAATCAATCAAATCACAAGGGCTGGAGCCGAGATGCTTCGATTAAGCGCGAGGATGTTCAAGTGTTTGGCCCCCCATATCACAGGGAATTCGTCTAACATGGCGACCCCTTGCGCGTGGCTATGTATCACCGCTTTGTCATCTCAATCCGCTCACAATAATACCAATTGGATGAAAATCTGTGATATCGGTAATGAGTGAGTGGGTTCACCACACAGTTCAGCGCCGAATCAGGTCCCTCTTTCCCGTTTGATCTTGGATTTTGTATGCCACGAATCAGGTGCCCCCCCACTTCATCTTGCTGTTTGTATGCTGTAGGAGTGCGCTCTATAACATCTCGTTTTCGGAACCTCCCCGCACTTCCTTCTCACGCTTTTCCGTACCCACCCAACACAGCAACAACGCCACACCCACACTGTTCCAATAGGAAAGAAGCAAGAGAAGCAAGGAAGCGGCCGCCTATTCGCCTCTCTCACTCTCTGCCTCTCGCCGTGTACGACGCGCGTCCGCCCATCTACCAGACAGTCTATTACCATTAGACGGGCAGCGCATCAAGCACCACCAGTTAGTCAGCCAGCTACCCGCTTAAAGAAGAAGAAGAAGAAGAAGAAGAGACAAGAGGCAGGATGAAGGCTCTGCGCGCCGCCGTGTCGGGCTCGCGCGTGCGCTACATGCAGGACGGCTACGACCTCGACCTCACGTACATCACGCCGCGCCTCATTGCCATGGGCTATCCGGCTGCGGGCGTAGAGAAGACCTATCGCAACAACATCTCCGAGGTATGCGTGCTGTGTTTGTGTTCTGTGTGGTAACGAGCGAGTATAAGTGCATGTATATATGTGTGTGTAATGTGATGTAATTCACGGCACCATGTATAAAAATGCGGATGTGACAGGTCGCCGAGTTTTTGAACTCGCACCATCCAGAGGCGTATCGAGTGTTCAACCTGAGCGAGCGGTACGTGAAGCTATGCTATGGCGTTTGCTTATGCATATTGCGTATGATGTGAACGTGTCGTTACTGACGCTGTTTCTTTCTCTCTCTTTATGTGTATGTCTCTCTCTTAACAGCAAGTATGATTACGCCAAGTTTGATGGCCGCGTGACCGAGTGCGGGTTCCCCGATCACCACCCGCCACCGCTGCAGATTCTGCTGGACATCATGAACGACATGCTCGAGTGGACCGCGCGCTCGAGCAAGCACGTGGTCGTGGTGCACTGCTTGGCCGGCAAGGGTCGCACGGGTGTCGTCTGCTCCTGCTACCTGCTGCTTGTGGGCTTCTACGGGAGCATCTACAAGCTGCGCAAGGAGAAAGAGATTCGCGAGATCGCGAACCGCTCAATCCGCGATTTCTGGAACGCACGCGGCCAAGGCGTGCGTTTCCCGAGCCAGGCGCTGTATATTTATTACTTTATCAAAGTGCTGCGCCGCCTCGGACGCACGCCCGTGCGCATCCCGCCGCTGCTGCCCGCGAAGAAAATGCTGCTCAAGCGCGTCGTACTGCACGGGATCCCGAACTTTGATGCGCCACCACGTGGGGGCGTAGTGCCGTTCCTGCAGATCCTGCCGGCGCCGTCGCAACACGAGAAGACCAATCTGATCTACAACTCGTCGTGGCAGCACGCCAAGTTTGAGACGTACGCGCCGGACCCCGACGGTGTCATCGTGTTTGATGTGAGTACAGTATTCATGGCTTCAGCAGTGTCTATCGCAGATGTGGTGGAGACTTTTTAATTGTGACCACATGATCACTTACCAATTCTTGCTGTAGACGAACTGTATGATCCAGGGCGATATCCTCATTCGGTGCTTCCACGCGAACACGTACACCATCCTGGGGAAGCACTTCCCGCAGATCTTCCACTTCACGTTCAACACCGACTTTCTACGAAAGAATGTACGTGTGAAGCCTACATATCTGCCTGTACGTTAACCGCCAGTTTCCAGCGCGAGTAATCCTCACGTTATTTTGATTTCCTTGTACAGAGTGACTTGCTGCGTATGTACAGAGACGAGATCGATGAAGTAGGCACGAGTGAGCGGTTCCCGTCGACGTTCTACGTGGACTGTGAGATGGAGTTGATCGACGACGTCGACGCGAATGGAGCAGTTGTCACTACGGCTGACAACAGTACGCTCGCGAATAACGGCAGCATGCAATCCATGGGGACCAAAGAGATCTACCATCCAGATAACAGTGCGCCGCCAAAGAACTTGGTCAAGCATGCCTCGGTGCCGGTGATGAAACCAGAGGAGCCGCCCATCATGGGTTGTCTCTACAAACAGGGTGGGTTCGTGAAAAACTGGAAGAAGCGGTGGTTTGTTGCGCGCGAAGGGAAGATCATGTACTTCCACGGAGCGTCCGATCCCACTCCTTTGGGCACAGTGGACCTTCGCCGTGTCACTGTCGACGTCTGCGAGCCGCACGAGATGAATGCGCGCAACCAGTGCCTGTACTACTTCAAGGTTGTGCCGCCACAGAGAGAGGGGCGCACGTACTACCTGGGAGCTGACTCGGAGCAGGAGATGGTGCGATGGATACGCGCTTTGGGAAGGCAGTCGGCCTATGGGCTCAGCAGCAGCAACACAGCCACCCGGAGTGAATGGAGTACTTCACTGACAGACGAGCGCGACAGCTCTCGTAGTCAAGCCCACGAGCGATACTCTGACAGTCGTGTGGCGTACGGCCAGACTGCGACGATCCCGTTCAATGTGCTCAGCATCACGTCACCACCAGGACTCGATGGTGAGCCGATGCCGAGATTTTCTTCTGCAGCGATGCGATCCTCGCGAAGACAGAACGCGACGGAGCTGACGTACAATCCGCGTCCATCGTTTGGGCAACGCGAGAGTTTCCCAGGTCAACTTTCACAACAGCAGCAGCAGCAGATTCGAACGTCCTCCTCACGAGGACAAAGCATGTCGTACATGACTGATACGGACGAAGACGAGTCGCAGTTCCTCAACTCCAAGAACCTCCCAAAGTACACGCCGTCCAAGCCGATTGACTTTGAGCTCACGATCTCGGAGAACGAACGCGCGACGATGCTTCAGGAGGTCGAGAACTTTGGCGGCGGGGTGTACGTGTACTCTGCCGACGAGCTGAACGAGATCGCGCGGCTGCAGAAGCACCTGCGCACAAACTCGACGAGCGATCACGTGTCGACGCAGAACGCTGTACTTCAGCGCTTGGTCTCCCAGCGGCGACTCGCAGACGCGGAGGAGATGCTTGTGGCAATTGTGATCAAGTTCTTCCCGAGACTGGTCGACGCGATGGACTACGATCCGATCGCGTTCACGCAAATGGTCGCCGACGTTTCCGTGCAGAAAAATTTCGTGGACATGGGCTCAAACGACGTGTTTTTTTGATTATGTGCGTGATTGATATGAGAAAGTGGAGAAAGAGAGACACCCGGGGAGGCGATTTGCCGATTGGTAGGGGGTGTAGCAAAGAACGTGTAAATACCCGAGAGGAAAACACGTACTCATTCATGAACACCTGGGAGTTGTGCTTGCTCATGGGCCATTGCTATGTGCATTTGTGTGTGATGTCGCTTGTCTTCACAGGAGAAACGCTTCACGGCAATTTCGAGTGTTCTTCCTGGGAGTTTAGGCTCGAGTACCGGGCGAAATCAAGGCACCGGTGAAGTTACATGACCACTGACTGATTGACTGACGTTGGCCCAATGATTGAACTGAAACTGGAATTGATTGTTGTCAAGATGGATGAACACTGGTGGTACTGAAGTATTGCGCTTCCCAGAGTTTACGAAACAGCTTCTCCGCCTTCCAATGCGCTCTGGACATCCACGCTCGCGCCATGCTTCCGCAACAGCTCAGTCAATCTGATGTAACCTTTCGAGCAAGATACAAAGGGAGAGGAGGTGCTTGTAGTTGCAGGTAATGAGACGCAGGTCCCTACATCAGCAGCACCAGTACAAGCAGCAGTCAGCACCAGAGCCAAAAACTCATCGAAAATGGGGGAGCAGGGATACCGGTTGAAGTATACGAGCGCCAAATCTGGTTTTGTTGAGCGCGAAGGACACAGTACGTGGATCTTGCTGGCACCTGTCGATACACATCCATAACTCATAGCTGAAACACAAGCAGCTTTCATCAGTCAAAGAAAATTCAGTAATGCAAAAGTGAAGCAAACAAGCCTTCATGAGGCCTCCATCCCATCCCCTCGCCTCGCCTCATGGGCAGGAATGACCGTCAGTCTTTTACGCTTCTTCATGCAACAAAGAACCCCATCAACAAACACTCTTCTCTCTCTCTCTCTCAACTTGAAGGCTCGTCGCATCCACTATCTTTGATGAGCGAGTGAGTGAACGTTCCTCCGCCAAAAAGATACTTTTGCTACCGTCACTCACGCGCAGCAAGTGAACTCCAACTTTCAAAAGTGTACCCACTCGCTCCCATCCAATGAGGAACTGCCAATCAGTCAACTCACACCAAGCTGGATTTTCCTCAGATCTGATCTATTTCCCCTCTGACTCAGAATGCCCATCTCCCGTGACAGCCTCATTCTGAGTCCGCCTATTATTTTGTGGCGAGAGATTTCTTCTGGAAGTGCCAGTCACGAATCAGCAGCTCCAGCAGAGCAGCAGCAGGAAGCGAAGAGCTCAAGAACGCTTCATTCGTCCCCCCCTGCGTCTACGAGCACACGGCCGCTCTACCAGATCCCCCCCCCCCTTCCCCCTTCTCCCCTTCATTACACCACAGCACAGCATAGCATACCACATGGAGGCGCTGGAGCACGTCGAGTTCGCGTACAACCGACAGCGCGGCGAGGCGCGCTACGCCACGTTCACGCACCGCGGAGTGCCGCCGCGGTACCCGCCGTTTGTGATGCAGCTGCCCGTGCTGCTGCTGCCATGGGACGCGGACCGGCGCGGCATCATGTGCTTTCTGCACCCGGCGCACCAGGAGCTGCTCGCGACGCCCGAGGCCACGCAGGACGAAGGCGCGAACATCGGCGTGTGCCGCTGCGGGGTCGTCAAGTACGGCAAGTACTTTCAGCGCAACCGGCTGCAGGAGCTGCCGACGTACGACGTGGCGGTCAAGGTCATGGACAAAGGGCAGCTCGAGCTGCAACGAGACGATGTATTTAACGAGGTGCGCGTGATGGCGCAGCTCCAGCCTGCAGGCTTCTCCGGGGTCTACAACTCGCCGCACTTCTCGCAGTGGGAGTGTTGTTCGGACGGATTCAACGAGTACATTGCGATGGACTGGGCTGCGAATGGGAGCTTGATCATGTACGCGAAGCGACGACTGACCGAGTACAAGAAGTTTGCAGTCGAGAACCTCGTGCAGTCCATGACGTCGCTCGAAGGGCTGGAGCGCACCGTGAACGCCTTTCTAGCGCGAGCGTGGATGTTTGAGGCGCTCTATATTTTTGACGGCGTCATGAAAGGGCTCGCGTACATGCACGCGCAGAACGTGTGTCATCTGGACATCGACCCGTGCAACATCGTGATTGATGCGAACTACAACTCGCGCATCATCGACTTTGGCAGCTCGGAGATCATGGACAACAACGGCTTTGCTGGCTCGGACGACCGGCTCATCAAGTTCAAGCCGCTCTACGTGGCGCAGGAAGTGCGCAATCACAACGCCCACCCGGCGCCACGTCCCGGTTTCCTCGGTGCTCCGGCAGATATGTGGTCTGCAGGCGTGCTGGTACGTACACAAAGCTCATCATAACCATTGTTGTGCCTGAACCAATTTCTAACATTTTTCTATTGTGTATGTGTGCTTGAACAGCTTTATCAGCTGCTCTGCTTTGGCTACCCGAAGGGCCACCTGGCCCTGGTCTGCGACACAAATTGGCTCAACCACCTGCTGTTCCACGCCAATGACGGAGTCGGATACCCGCCGTGTCTGGGCCAGGAGGGCTGTCTGATCTGCTTCCGCGAGATCCAGTTCCCACCCGTAATTTATGAGATCTTCCGCGGTCTGCTCGTGGCCGACAGCCCGCTCGAGCGCCTGACCGCGTTCGATGTCTCGAATATGCTGCAGCCGCTGCTCGTGGACTACGAGCAGGACTTCCGCACGCGGTCCCAGGTAGTGCTCGAGTCTTTATGAGCAGGCAGGACACTGTTGAAACTATTATGAAGACGATGGGCGATGAGAAGATGAGGGCGACCAAGCGCAGCGGCGACGAGCGAGCTGCTGGAGTTTTTGAGCACTGAACGACTTTGGTGTGCGCGGATAAGTGACGTACGCCCACGCCCATCTACCCACCCACCCACACAGACATCCCAGACCCCATGCGCAACAAACAGAGAAGCAAGACCCAAGGCGAGGTATACATCGTGGCGTTATCCCCTCTTCCAGCTAGTAGGGGCTCACTCATCTGGGCGAAAAGCAAGTAGAATTTTATGTTTGCCTTCTTGATAAAACTGAATGATCGAATACAAAAAGCAAGTGTAGTTCATTTGATGGTCACATGCTGTTAAGAACCTAACAAACAATCCACTCTAAAAAAAGCGCCACAACCCATTTTTGGTCCGCCGTCAGTCACACTTTTACAAAGCCCGCCCAATTCGCAGTCGATTCGGTGCGAGAGACGACGACGACGACGCTCTCGCGCTGACGCTTCTCCATCCACCTCCTCACGACTCTGTGGGAGTGCGGCGCCGTATAACACCGCTAGCCGACGATAGCAGAGCGTGTGCGTGCGTCAGTGCCAATAGCGACAGTGCCATCAGAAGCGCGTCCGCACAACCGCGGATTATAGGGAGAACACGCAGAGAAGAGAACGGAAAGGAAGGATGAAGCACCGGTGGATGGACGTGGTGAAGCGCAGCAAGGACGCGATCACGAGTTCCCCTAAGAGCGACAGCAAACAGCAGCAGCTTCATGTGCAGCGCAACCAGCGCCAGTCGCTCTCGTCGCCCTTTGGATCGGCGCACACGATGATCCCGCGCTCGCAGTCGATGATCGACGTGATCGCCGCGTCCATGGGGCCGAGTAGTAGCAGCGCGTGTGTGAGCACAAGTCAACATTACGCGGATTTTGTGGCGAGCAACGTGGAGAACCCGGCGTTCTTCCACTTTGACGACCGCTGCAAGAGCGTCGGCGACGCGTGCAGCGTCGCGAACGTGCTGGAGAACTGCGTGCTGCAGGGCGGCGTGCACCACACGTACATGAACGTGCTCACGTACTTGGGCTGTCCACTGCGTGCCGATTCGTGCTGCTACTCCATGTCGGTGCAGTGGTTTCGCGCGTTCGGTGGCCACGACGACTTCCAAGTCATCCCAGGTATGTGTTAAGGTTCCTCTACACACCATGGTGACTATAAACTAATCATCGGAATGGTATGTTATAGGCGCCTGCGACGAGTTCTTCACAGCGACCGCAGACGATATTGGCGCACGCATCCTGGCGAAAGTGATGATCGAAGATGAGGACGTGGTCAAGACCAAGATGCTCGAGTACGGGCCGATCAAGGAGGACCCGGAGGTGCGCTCCAAGGTCGAGATGTACCTCGAGCGCAAGTCCGTTCTCTTCATGGTACGCTTAAAAGCAACATTGAGAAAACCTGTTTGAGTATGTCGGTATCCTAAACAGTCTTGTTAAATTGTCGTTGTAGGGATTGCAAAGCATCTCGGTTCGCGACGGAGAGGAGTACCCAAACAACGTCGAGCTGCGCGTACGTTTTCCTTTGGCTCAGATTGTGACCATCGCTTTGAAGGCTCTGACTCTAACATTGTTGGATTATCTTCTATTGTACATATAGGAATCCTGGACGTTGCTTATTGACGACCGCCGTGTGCGTCTAACATGCGAATCGTCGCTCATCCCTCCCTTTGAAGCCATTTACAACAGTGACCTGAAGGTGAGCTCGTTACCAGAACCGGTATGAGGCTACCATTCGTTATTAATATGGTTTATATCCTAACCATGTGATGTGTCCAGGTCGAGGTCGTGCGAAGCGTTCCGAACGAGTTCTGCTTGTACCTGGCGGAGAACTGCTTTGTGCACCTGCGTGCCGAGTCGAACGTCGTGCGCGACATCATCGTGCTCACGCTGCGCGCATTCCGCAATGGCGCTGTATCGAACGGAGCGGTGAACAATGCGGCGTTGAAGGGCATGTCCCCGATGCTCACGATCCGGAACCTGGCGGAAGTGAACAAGCCTGTACGTATTTTAACCTGGTTGATAACTGCGAAATGTTATGTTTCAAAGTGCTCATTCGAGAATGACTGTGCTGTTTCATAACAACAGGGCGAACACTTTGCGCCAGCGCCGACGTACGACCTGCCATGGAACCGTCAGGAGCCAGATCCAGACTTCTTCTCGGACGCGTCGTCCAGTTCAGGCAACGAGAAGTCGCCATTGGGGAGTTTTGCGAGCAATTCAAGCTTCGCGCATGGCGGAGGTGGCGGTGAAGGTGGTGGCTCAGCAGCAGCACCTCCTGTCTCGGGCTCTGGGTCTCATTTTACTGAAGAGATTGATGACTCGCTGCTCTTGGATGCCGAGGCACTGATCGGCAATGCAATGAAAATGGGTATCAAGAATCAGATTCTGCCGCGCGCGCCAAGGAAGATCTCGATTTTCGACATTCCAGACTTACAGATCGTCGAGACGCTGGAGCCGTCGTCGTTGGGGACGCCGCGGAGACACAGATCCCATCATCAACTCCACATTGGGTCAAGGGACAGTTTCGGCTCAAACAGCGACTTTGAAGAGAGCGAGCTGAGTCGCGGCAGTTTTGATAGCATTGCTACTGGCGGTGAGCTTGCGGCTCTTCCAGATATCGACGGCGTCTCGGTCGATGAAGCCATCACGAATTTCCAGGCCAAATTCCAAACGGACTCTGAGATCGACGCGATGAAAGCCCAGTACACGGCGATTTTCTGCGCCATGCAGCGCGAGCTGAGCGAGTCGAAGAAGCGCATCGCCAAGCTCACGCAGCGTCTGGACGAGAAGAGCGAGGAGAACACGGCATTCCGGAGCGACATCGAGACACTGCAGAACGCGCTCACGTCGGTGCAGCTTGCTGACAAAGTGAATGAGCTTGCTGTGGACGACCTCAAGCAGCTCATGGAGACGAAGAAGAAGAGTGGCAGCACAAACAGTAGCGGTAGCAGCGATGCGAAGAAGAAGACGCCAGCAGCTGCAGCACTACCGAATAACTACTACTGACAGCAGCTACAGCAGTCATCACATCGTTACCACTCGAGTGTGCCCAGTTTTGACGTCTACGAGCATCAACCAGCTCCGTGATCCAGACCAGCATTCGCCCAACATTCACATCGAACTATTACACCCTTCTTGCTGTATCTCGCTCTCCCTTTCGACCTTAATATTTATCATAAAACAAATAGAAAACACGCTTCATGTTCATGCAGACACGACAGTAAGCAAAGTAGCCCACGTCCCAACACGCTCTCGTTCTCACTTGTTTCTCTTCGTTTCTCTTTATAAATGTAGGTTGGCAATAGACTCTCTCTGGTCTTCTCCATCATCTCTCGCTGTCCGGTCCGTACGCACCGTGGCAGCAACAGCAGCGAGTCTCCACGCTGAAGCACTACTCTTCTTGATCATGCCACACATATTTAGCAACCACGGGCCGCGACAGTGGCGTCAGCAGCGGCAGCAAAAAACAACAGGCGGGGGTGGACAAGTTCTCCTCGTCGTCGTCGTCGCCGTCGTCTCTCTACTGGCTCTTCTCGAGCTGCTCGATGCGCTTGGCGAGCGCCGCGTTCTGCGCGATGACGTCGCTCTTGAGACTGCTGATGGACTTCTGGATCTCCGCCGTGGACTTCTCTACGTCCTCGTTGAGCTGGTAGAGGCCCATGCCGCCGGCGACCGCGAAGCCGACCGTGAACGCGAGCAGGCGCTGGCCGAAGGAGCTGCCACCGGAGGACGAGGCCTTGGCTGGCGCGGCAGGCGCGGTGGCGGAAGCAGTGGTGGCCTCCGTGGCGAACGAGCGGCGCGCGAAGGATTTGGCGGCGTGGCGGAGCAGCATGGTTGATGAAGCGATCGATCGACTGAAGTGTTCACGTGGAGCTCTTATTGGTGAAGTGGCGAGAAAAACATGGTGGCTGGCTGATTGGGGCCACAAAAATGTGCAGATTGGAGGCACCGGTATTGTACCGGTTTTGCTTTGATATCAGTTCACTTGACCCACAGTTTGTTATTTGTATCCGCTATTTTTACCCAATGATTTACCATGTCACGATGGGACTCGAAACGACACAGAACTTACAACTGGACGTGCCATTGAGGCGCTGCTCTTGAGCCTCATCTTGCCCACCCCAGCAATAAGGAAATAAGTACCACCGCGTGTGACTACTGCTGCTGCTGCTTGCAGCTAGCTCTTGCCCCATCATCTGTCGTCACCAGAAGAACAACCTCACAGAGCCATGCACTCATCGAGCAGCTCGTTGCTGCACCCGAACGGCAATGGCGCCGACCTCACGCAGCTACAGCGCGAGTACCGCAACATGGAGCTTAACCGCAAAGTGTACGCCGACGAGAGCCACCAAGTGATGCGGCGCCAGCAGGCTGTGATCGACAAGCTCAAGAAGGACAACGACGACATGAAGAACGAGCTGAGCCTCGTGACGCGGCACTTCACGGAGAGCTCGGCGACCCAGCAACAGGAACAGCTCGCGAAGCTGCACGACCAGATCGACTCGTTCAACAAAAAGAACATGGCCGAGTCCAAGAAGCTTGACACGCTGATACAGCAGATCCAGATCATGAAACACAAGGTGCTCCATCAGAAGAAGCATATGGGTGGCGTGAACGCGGCCAAGGAGAACCAGCAGATGGTGAGCAAGCAGATCCGCATTCTCGAGAACCGACTCGACAAGTCGCTCATCAAGTTCAACGAGGCGCTCGCGCAGAACAAGATCTTAAGAGAGGAAATTGACAATCTGCGTCGCGAGCGTGTCGTGTTCGACACGATCTACCGCAAGCTCGAGAAGGAGCACAACGACAAGAAGAAGCAGATGGCAACCACGATCGAGCTGAGCAACCTCGCGTACGAGCAGCGCGACGCCGCGCAGCTTGAGCTCCGCAGCTTGCAGGAGGTGAATCGCGCCGAAATCGACGACCACCGCCGCGTGATCGGAGAGCTCATGGACAAGCTGGAAGAGTCCAAGCGCCAAGGCGGAGGTGACGACTACCACCACCTCAAGCGCGGAGGCGGCAGTGGCGGGAGTGGGATGCATCATGGGAGTCGTCTGGGCGATTTATCGATGGACGAAGAGCTCGAGATGAAGAAGAAGCTCCAGAAGGGCACATGGGGCGTCGCAAAGGAGAAAGTACACGTCCAGGTGTCGATCGAGCGCGTGCAGAACTTTGAAGAGGCGTTCATGAAGATCAAGGCTGCGACAGGAATCAACGACCTTGAGCAGCTCGTGACGTCGTTCATCAAGAAAGAGGACCAGAACTTTTCATTGTTCAATTACGTGAACGAACAGAGCAACGAGATCGAGAAGCTCGAGGAGTGGCTCGCCGAGCTGCGCGAAGAGGAAAAAAAGTACGGCGACGACTCTGGCGACGACGTGAGCCAGCACAAGCAGCTGCTCAAGGACCTGGAGGCCAAGCTCCAGTTCACCGAGCAGTCAGCCGAGAAGTTTGAGCAGAAGTGCCAGGACGCGCAGAAGATCGTCAACGCCGTCAAGATTGGCATCCAGAGCCTGTTCAATAAGACGGGTTGCAACTCGCAGGCGATGATCGAGATGCTCGGCGACTCGGTCGTCACGGAGGCCAACATGATGCAGTATCTGGGCGTAATTGAGCAGAAGACCAACGACATCCTGCACCAGTACGCAAACGTCGCGATGCTCATGCAACAGAAGGCCAAGAAACAGGGAGGTCACGGCTCCGGCTCGGACATCTACGAGCAAGAAGCGCTGATGATGGCAAACGCCATAGGCGCAGACATCTCTGCCTTAGGTGGTAATAGTGGAGCAGCAATGAATGGAGGAGTCAACTTGGCAGCGCATCACGCAGGAACCTTGGGTCTCCAGCACCCGGCACTGGAGTCTGTGCTGGGCATTGGTCCGCTCACGCCCATGGGCCAGGAGCCGCTGCAGATCAACCCGCCCAACCTCGAAGACTACTCGTCCGAGGACGAAGACAGCGGCGACAACGACGACAACATGCATCCGCTCACGCGCGACGAGCTCAAGGTGCGCACACTCAAGGGACTACGTCGCCTCAACCACGTCACGCACGGCCACAACAGCGGCAGCAATAGCAACGGCAATGGAACGACCACCAAGGAGATCAAGCGCGCGAACGGCGCAGCAAGCTTCCAAGGCTCTTCGATGAGCTCCAAGGCGAAAAAGTAAAGAGGACGCTGCGACACTTTTCTTGTCCTCATTTCATCAATTAATTGTATCAGCAAGTTTGCATTCTGGGAGCTCCATTTCGCTTGGATAGAGTCTTCTCATTTTCTTCTCACGATAGAAACACCTCAAAGCAAACATACTCATCTGCATCCAGAGCGAGGGTGGCGTATCTATTCTACACAACTAACTACACGGCGACCTACAAACCTTGCCTTTCGATTGATTTCTATCACAGCTTCAGGCGTGACCTCTCAGGCTTTTGAGTATTACTGTTTGGTCATCAACACTGGTCACTTTCTTCGCTGTAGAGGTAGAGTCTCGAGAACGGCGTCGTCGGGTGGAGATGCACCGCGCAGAACGGACAGATCGCACGTCCGTTGGGCATCAGCAGCTTCGAGTAGTATGAGGCCAGTTTGCTGCTGATGGCGTGGCCGCACGGGTTCAGTACGCACTCGGGGATCCGGTTGCGCTCCGCGGCAGACTGCAGCTGCGAGTTGTCCTTCAGCAGCAGCTTCACGAGGAAGCCCGGGTGGCGGCACAGCGGACACATGCGCGAGTTCGCGATGCGCTCTTCGTAGCCAAACACGTGGCCGCACGCGGGGAACACGTGCGGGATCTCGAGTGGATCGGTCTCTTCACCTGGCTCAGGGGGCGTGAACCTCAGCGAGTGGAGCTGCACGGGGCACTGGACGTTCAGCCTCTCCAGCTGGTCAACAACGGACGAATTGGTTCGGCGTCCCGTCGCTGCTTCGTCGTATTCCGCCAGCGACGCGCGCTCACCGGCGAGTTGAGATAACGATCGGTATTTTGTCTGGAACTGGAGCTGGACGCCGCCCAGGTCGATGATTGCGCCGTCCGTCAGAATCGGAGGCACGCCGTCGGATCCAGCGCTCGGGCGGTTGAAGGTTGAGTGGCGCACGGCGCCGCCGCCCGCTGGTAGTCGAGTAGATGAGCTCCTAGACGAGGCGGCAGGCGCCGTGCGGGACTCGATCGCGTACAAATTCCCATTCACCGACACTTCGAACCACTGCTTGTGCTCAGGGATCCACACGCGCACGCCGTTCTTGGTCACGCCGTCGATTGGGATCTCGCTCGGGTCGCTCACTTCCATCTCTAAGTGGTCCATATCTTCTGCTGTAGTGCCCGTCGTAACGATGTCGCGGCTCGATGTGTGGCTCGACTGGTTGGATTCTCGTCTGCTCAAGGCTGATGCCTGACCACTCGGTCGATGGCTGCGGACACCAACTCCGCTGCTACCATGGTGAAGCTCTTGTTTCAGTAAATGAGACGCGACGCAGACGTGGTCCATTGGCAGCTTCTTGAACCACGACGAGCACCCCTGGCAGTACTTGAGTGCGTGGCCCGCCGTCGACATCTTCCTCGTGACGTCAAAGCCGCCGGCAAAGATGCGGCACTGGTACGGCGGCTCGCGGGAACACAGGATGCGCGCCGCGAAGCGCGAGATCGTGCCCGAGGCCCCCACGCGAGGGCCGGGGATCACGAAATCGTTCTGGCGGCAGGGCATGCGGCCGATCTGGAACATGTCGGTCGCGGGGTCCAGTTTGTACTCGGTGATGCTTGCGTGCGCGTCCTTGTCGTTCATCGGCACACACATCAGGAACGGGTTGTCGGCTGTAAGAGGCATCTTGAAGCCATTGTCATTGTCATTGCTGGAACTGCTGCTGGTGCTGGAGGTCGCTGTGCCGGAGCTGCTGCCGTTGGTGTCGTGGTTCTCGGATTCTTTCACAAGCGTGCGGTTCACGTCTACTGCGTGCATCATGCGCTTGGTCACAGTCTTGATGTCCTTGGACGTCACTGGAAACGGTGAAGACGAAGACGATGAAGCGCTAGCAGAAGCAGAAGCCGACGGTGTGGGAAACGCCTTCTTCTGGCAAAAGTGGTGGAAATGGCTCAGCAGCACGCCGTTCGCGTGCTTGCGCTTCTGCAGAATGTACTGCGCGTTCTGGTCGCCGATCGGCTCCCAAAGCTGGCCGAGCGACTTCTTGCTCGACGAGTAGTTGCCATTAACACTTCGAGTTGGAGCTCGAGTTGGAGCTGACGCTGGCGGGCCACCACTGCCACTGTCGCTAGTAGATGCACCAGTAGCAGTAGTAGACGCGCCACTACGACCACTCGATGCAGGCGGTGCTCGTGCAGTTGAATCTGTACGCGTGCCTCCGTTGTCATTCGCCTGCGCGCTGTTCTCGCCAGTCGCGACACCGAGCCCAAACGACTGCTGCTGTTGGTGCGGCGAAGCGCTTGAGTGTGAAGCCTCGCTACGCGGCGGCGTGCCCACGGTCGCGACGCGGTAGCTGCTGTAGCCGAGCACCACGAGTCGTCCGTACTCCATCTGCGTCACTACGTTCTTTTGGATGAATCAACCCACGCAAGACAACGATAACAATGATGTCAATCTTCTTCTTGTCCTTTCTCGCTCTCTCTCTACTATTACAGCGAGAGAGCGCGTTGAGCGGGTGAGGGACTCCGCGCAGCCAAGAAAGACAAAGAAGTACAGCGGTGAATGAGTCTACGTGCCTGCCTGCTGCTTCCTTTGCGTCCTGGTCCCTGCGGGCTTCTTCGCAGTGAGAGCAACCCGTCGTCCGTCAGCTTCTGCTCGCTCGGGGCTTCTTTTCCGCAGTTCTTCGACTGCTCTCTATTCTTGGGTCTCACACAAACAAAACCTGTCAAAACCGATACTAATGTTGAAATCCCTATTTCAGTTACAGAATCAGCAAATAATCGAAAGCACTGAACAAAAGTAAATCTGTGGCGTGCGGCAAGCCACTCAGGCAGATAGATGTTCACGAGTGCTTGGGTTGGGATTGATGAGGTGCAATTTCCCTGGCCTTGTTGTGCCTTTGGCTCTGCTTTAATTCGGTATCAGTACTTCTTGATGTTGCTCCCGTATCTATCTCAAGGCTACGCTTATCATATGTTCGCTTTTCATGAGGCTTCGCGAGAGCGAGCTGTCAGAGTGCCCAACCTTCAACCTCCAGCCTAGTTCTGCTTTTTCATCGCTTGGAAAACTTTGCCCACCACCAGCGACTGGAGCGGATCGTCGATCAGCGCTTCGTACGTCGCTGGCGCTTCCTGGATCTTCTCAATCACCAACGAGAACTGCAGCAGCGTATCCTAATTGAGGTGCACAGCAATGGAATACCCAGCGAGAGTCAGTCAGTATGCTACGCAAGTGAGACCTCGAAGCATGGTTAGTGACTGGCATCCATTAGAGTTCTTCTGGTCAACGTACCATGATCGCGTTGCTCTTGTATTCGATCGACTGCTCGAGGTTGTCGGTCTTGCGGATCGCGAGCGACGGGATGACATTCTCCCCAGCGTTCGAGTCCTTCCGTTGGAGCGCAATGTCGATCCCAAGCGAGCCAAAGTTGTCGAGGTTGCGCTGAAGGTTCACGAGCGTCCTTCGCATCGATACGAATTGATGGAGGACGTCGAGTTCTTTCTCGGTCAGCGCAAAGAGCTCAATCGTTCTAGGCGATGGAGCGATTGACGGCTGCTGCTGTTGCTGCTGCTGCTTGCTATTTGGGTGGCTTAGATCCACCAGAGCCATCAAATTGGGCTTTGTTCCACGCCACGACGCCGACGATCCACCCTGCACAAGCATGTCATCCGTTCAGAGCAAGTGAGACTCAGTACCTAGACTGTCGTATAATGCCAAGAGCTCAGTTTGGCAAATACAAAGTCAACGCACCCTCTTGACCACCATCTTCTCCATGTGCTTCTCGTAGAGCTCGTAGAACTTGCTGCCGACCAGCGACACGGGCATCGCCGAGTAGATTGTCGAGATGATCACGACGCAGATGCAAAACACTTTGCCAATCGACGTGCGCGGCACCAGGTCGCCGTACCCGACCGCAGTGAGTCTACGTACATACATAAATACATACAATGACGAACCAGCCACAGTTGTTCGGTCCACTTCTTGTGGATAATGTACTTGACGTACGTGGTGTAGGAGAGCCACGTGGACTTGATCATGTCGATGATCGTCGCTGGGCGACGGTCCTGGATCAGGATGCGCTTCCCCTCGGGTAGGTGCACCGCGAGCCGGGGCGTAAGCACGTTCTTGTGCCACCACAGACACTCTTGACCCACAAAGCACTCAGTACCGCGCTCGATCTCGTAGAAGAATGCGCCGGCGAGGATACATCCGGTGAACAAGAAGAAGATCTACACGGATTCGACAACAGTAACAAGTGAGCACTCACAGTAGGGATCCGCTAGGCTGGTACTATCGCGTACCGGGATGGTCAGTTGCTTCCAGACCCCCTTTGCGGTGCTGGCGAGCACCTTGGTGCCTTTGAAATGCTGTACAAGCAAGAAATGAAAGAGATTAGCGCCTCAACACAGTGAATGGCAACTTGGTGTGCTCAAGCAAGGACGACGAGGACGAACTCTAGTGAGTTTCAGGATCCGCATGGTCTTCAAGACGCGGATCACGGAGAGAAACGACGGTGACGTGGCTACGATCGCGTAAGTAGGCTCCACATTCTGCACCAGGTATTGGATCACCTAGCAAGTTCCGACCATTTTCATACGTCACACGTGAGCACACACACACAAATTAGAGCTCAAGCACCACCATCAACAATTAGGCTAACCAGACTCAGGATCCCTCACCTCCACGAAGGACGGCACGATCGCCAGGATGTCAAAGATGATATAAAAGTCCCGGATGAGCCGCGCGCGATCACGCGACGCGACGAAGCGCAGCACGATCTCGAGCGTGAACGCGAGCCCAAACATCCATTCAAAGTAGATCCAGTAGGGTCCCATGTCGACGATCGTGTTGTACTTGTTGCACTGCTGCCGGTAGCAGATAATCGAGACGCCCGCGGTGTCAAAGACGTCGATGCAACTGGGGGCTGAAGCGTCCAATGAGCCAAAGTTCAGACCGTTCGCGTAGCAACTGGACGATTTGGATGGGGAAGTGCACGTGAAGTCCAATTGCTGCGAGGAATTCGTTTTCCCATTCGCGTCACGAACGAAACAGCCGGCGTCCGGGCCCGTCCACCGGGTGCCCTTGAAACCCGTCTTGACGCAGTAGTCATACACCACGCGGCGACACGCCGGGGTCTCCACGCCCGAGGTAGCAAGCTCCGGTAGCGACTCGCAGCAGAAGAGGAACACGCTCAGCAGCGCGAATACTACCATAATCTTGTTGATCACCATCGCGGCCTGAGACGAATCCGGCACCTCAAGTGCGAGCCAGAGGCGGCCTCGGAATGACTCGGTCATGGCGCTCACATTGCGACTATCCATGTTGGCACCATCAAGCCCTTTCGGCTTGGCCATGGCTCTTCTCGCCCGCACGTAGATGTGGGAGAGCACGCCCTCGGGATGCACTTCGGGGCCACTCCCGCGGCGTTCTTTCTTCTTGTGCGGCACGAAATGCTGCAGCAGCCGACAGGCTTCCGTGTGCACGCCAAGCAGCTTCTCCGTGGCCTCCTTGATTTTCGCGAGCCGCTGCGCCTGTGCGTGGGCTGCTTCTTTCGAGTCGGCGTCGTCCATCTTGCTCTTGCGCACCATCTTCTGGATGTTGAGCTGCACTATTCGCCAGGCCTCAAGCAGGTGGAACTGCGTGTTCGTGAGCTGCTGCGTGTACGCGTGCATCTCCTGTGCGTCGAAGGGGCTCAGAGTCTCGTCCAACTGCCTGAGCTTGCGCTTGTTATTCCATTGGAAGTTCTCGTACGTGCTCTGGAAGTTGTTGCCGACGATGAACACGGGCATGGAGAAGTACATCTGGCCAGCGATCATCGCCACGCCCGTGACGAACACGGACGCCCAGTTGCTGAGCGACGGCACTTGGTTGCCGTACCCGACAGTAGCCACACTGCGAGGACATTCAAACATTTAGAGAAAGTTATCCGTACAAGATGGACAGCTTAGAGAAGGGTAGCCAATGTACATGGGTAATATACACGGGCATCAAATGGGTACGTACGTGACCATGATGAAGTACGCCGAGTTGAAAATGTCGGTGAACTGGCACGTGTGGATGTTGTAGCAAGGCTCAGCGTAGAAGAGCGCAGTCGCGAGCAGCATCACGAGCGTGAAGAGGAAGAACATCGTGATGCCCAGCGGTCGCAGACTCGCGCGGATCGACAGGTAGAGGATGCGCGTCTGGTCGTAGTTGCGCAAGATGTTGCCGAGGCGCACGGCACGCAGCAACCGCAGCAGCGCGATCGGGCGGCCAGCGCTGTTCATGTTGTCGAGGTTGAATTCCGACACGCCTGACATGTTCAACAGCAGCTGGAAGTACCACGGGACGAGCGCGATAAAGTCGGTGATCGTGAACGGGTCTAGGAGGATCGCCTTCTGGAATTTTTGTGCGGCGACGCGGCCGAACAGCTCCAGTGTGAAAAGCACGCTGATCAGCACGTCCATGCTCTTGTACGCTTGCTCTCCTGGGAGGTACGGGTACCCTGGGTCGGACCCGGCAAAGTTCTTACCCTCGCACGTCTCGGATGCCATCATGCAGAAGTTCAAGAGAATCAGCACGAACACCGCGCGGTTCACCATCTTCATCGTGTGAGACTCGGTTGGCTGTTCAAAGATGTCGGCGATCACACTCTGCGTTTGCATGAACACCGACCGCTGGTACCCGTGCATCGGTGAAGGCGGTTGGACCACCTCTGCCTCTGCAATCTGGACTGTCTGGGTTGCTAGCGCGGCTGTCGGTCCACCTCTACCTGTGTTTACTGCACTCTGTGACGATGGGTGGCTTTGCTTCGGCGTTCCAGCACGCTTTAGGGTAATCTGGCGACTTCTTCCTTCTCGTTCGCTTCGGTCATCAGTATCGTCGTCGTCGTCGTCGTCGTCGTCTTCGCCGTAGCCATCGACAAGGGAAGGAGAGTACGCAACGGGATGGATCCGCGGCGAAGTGCTCGCTCCGCCAGATGAGGTGAGGAAGCGCGAGACACTGCGCGAGTACGGCTGGCCCGCGTCCCCATTACCTCCGTCGTTCTGTTTCTTCGGAGCAAACGTGTACGGCTCCATCTCGTCTGTGACTCCTACCGCATTTGTGTTCACTGAAGCGACCGGAGCAGCTCGAGGACCGATGCACGACTTGCGCTTGTGCGAACCTGGCGGTGCTCTTGGGCCTAACGAGCGAACCAAATCATTGACCGTGCGGTCTTTTGAAGGCGTCAGCGGAGGTTCGATCGTCGGATTCTCCTCCGAAAGACTCTTACTGAATCCAGTCGCATGAGACTCACTACTGCTTGGACCGTGCCACGCGTGATTTCGTTCCGTCTGGAGTTCAGTTGGCTCTCCTCCTGAGCCC